>JAGGCT020000612.1:0-50000 GCA_017654935.2 Phymorhynchus buccinoides | reverse complement strand
TTCACAGTCGTATGAAAATACTCACTGGCACAATACAATCAACACATAGTGTGTACAGTAGGAAACATTAAGATGATTTTTAAGAAATATATACATAAAAAGTACTTGTCATTTAACATACAAAAAGCAACAAGACAATAGAAAAGCAAAAATGAAAAATTGTTTTTTTGCGTGTTTTTTTTTTCTATAAAAAAAAAGAAGCTTGTACTATTACAACCCTCATTGCTTCCCGCATCAAATCTACATTTGGCACGCAAATCACTCTCATCTAACAGGAAAAAAAGGTTACATAACTTTTAACCAGAAATGAAATAACATAAGATAAGCACCCCAGTGTAGCATTCAGCCTCAACTCTCTTTTGCACTTTCCCATTCTGATCTTCAACGCAATGTACATAATAATAATAATTTAAAAAAAAAAAAATTATATATATGTAGAAAAATTGTTTAAAACTTGTTTGTCCCTATGTCTTTGAAACGAACATTAAAACCAAAAACCAGTTATATGCTAACTTGGTATCTTGATCTATGTTCTAAAAAACATAAAGAGTGCTAGCTTAGTTTATCCTCCTTATTAGGGAGGCAATGGCAGAACCCAGCCGAGGACAACTGTTTCGATATACATGTATATATATATATATATTGTGTTTTGTTTATATAAAATAAAAACCAAGGCCAATTAAAACAAATGTATTACTTGGGCATTGAATTACTTTATAAAAATAAAAAATCATAATTATATTCCCACTGGTACTCAATCGACAAAATGACCATCAGATTCATCAGAAGCGAGGGTAGCTGAAATTTTATATTAGAAATAATGAATTTACTGAACTTCCATCCCTTGTCCTCCTAAAAATCAAAAGAACTCTCAAACACTGATAATTTTGAAGAAAAAAAATTGACCGACTAACAAACTGTGGCATTTTCACAAAATATCTGATTTGATCTATTTCATCTCGTTTCTTTCAGCCACACAACAATTTTTGTACTTTGAAAAAAAAATTAAAGCTATCCATGGGAACATGCTTTTGTCAAGATCTTTAAAAAAAAAAAAAGCCAGAAATTTTTGCAGACTTAAAGGGATCAATTTGTAGTAAGCATCATCAATAAAAAATATTCAGTACATTGAACACTACCATCCGCAAAACATTTTCGTAGCTAAAATTTGAAACAGTTTGAAGTTCCACTACACTACAGTGTTATGCATTTGATCACATAATGATGTGGGTACAAGTAAAATAGTGTATGTTGGTTCTACTAATTATATATATAAATCAAAAGAATTCTTTTAATTTATTCTCATCATACATATTCAAAACCTGTCATAATCTTAAAAAATAGAAATGCATGTTCAATCTGAAAGATTAGTTACATACTTTCAGTTTTTATCCGTTCTGTTTTCATTGAAAATTTGGGGTGAAAAAAGCCTTTAAAACAACAGGCACATAGACAAAAACACATTCAATAAATACGCCCATGTCCACACACAAATCAATTAATGCTGAAAAATAAGGTGAAAACCCCCCTGGTACTTCGAATATCAGAAATCAAGTAAACACAAAGTCAAATTAAAATTGAGTTTCAAAAAGTTGTTACAAGTCACCATAACAAACTAATGCAAATGGCAATCAATCAAACACAATTTTTTTTTATCAGAACCACTCCAACCACATCAACCGAATTATGGTACATGACACGATTAATTTTTTTTACCATAAATCTCAAATACAAACACACAAAAATGGCAAATAGCCGATTGCAAGAGTTCAACAGAAAACAATATCAAAATGGCTCAGAAAATGTGACAAAAAGTGGCCCTTTAAATAATATCAGATCAATCTAACAAGAACAATTGAATACCTGGCAAAAAACAACAACAAAAATGAAGAACATACACACACATCTGTGGCGATGTATTTGGCGACTTACTTTTTAGAAAACAAGAGAATTTGTGCAGTTTGTATGAAAAACGTGTGATGTGAAAGGCCAGAGTGAATGAGAGTGATGAAAAGCATGTCCTGTGATGTGAAAGGCCAGAGTGATTGAGAGTGATGAAAAGCATGTTCTGTCATAAGTGTTATGAACTACTTCCATCTGACAGAAGATACCGCTCTATTCGCTGTAGAACGCTTAGAAATGCATCTACTTTTAGCCCAAATCAATTGAGGTACTTAACAGACTCTCTGTTAAGAAGTAGGAGGTTTGAGATGCTGTGTGTGAGAAAGGAGAGAGATTATAGTAGTAAGAGGAGGGGGGCTGAGGAAGAGTGCGGTTGGGTGCAAAGAGCGAATGGTGTGCGAAGGAGCATGTTGTGGGGAATGGGGAAGACTCAAAAGTATACTGGCTCTGCGTGTTACCTAATTTTGTTCATACTTTGTACCAATGTGGGAGGGCGCGGATTGAAGTGGATTGGGTAGAATGGTTGGGGATGAAGAGGATGGGAAAGGGGGGCGGGGTACATTCGTTGAGTATGAAGGTGGTTGTTTATTGGTAAGATGAACTTTGCTTCTTCTTTTTTTGTGTGTGTACCTTGCTTTTTGTTCTCTGTTCCTTTTGTCTTGTTCAAATGCATGGATACTTCGTTTTCTGTTGCCCTTGTTGTATCATGAGACCACAATGTAATTTCTCTTGTTGAGATAATAAAATAACTTTGACTTTGACACACACACACAAAAACAAAAATACCAATTGACAATAGGAACCAAACATGTCTGTTCTTGAAGCAACCAAAGCACTCAATCAAAACAAAATAGCTGATAATTTAAGATAACAGAGAAGCAAAATGTTCAATCAAAACTCAAACTCAATCATGTTTAATGTCAGACCTTCTGCCTATAACATTGAGGGTGCTCATATACACACATGTTAATACACGTGAAAACGTGAAAACACGGGAAAACAAAAAGAAGTGAATGATCTTTCACATTCAATCAAAAAGAAGAGAAAAAAAACTGTCATGATGAACAAGCCATCCTCAAGACATTTTTTTTTAAAATTTTAAACTATATAAATGATAATGTAAGAACATAACAGATCTTGGTGACAGAAGGTAAAATTTTATGTCAATTCACATCTTTGCAAGGAAACAAAAATACACTAAAAGAAATACACACTTTTTAAAAACTGCATGACCCGATAATTAGGTTTTCCCCAAAGCATTGTCCATGCTCTCTTTAACTAGTATTCAGTGTGTTGTGATAGAAAGAATGGCTAAACACATATAACAATGTGTGTGCATTTGTTCAATTTCAATTTAATTTCCCCCCCTCAATCAGAAACAGCTTTGTTAATTCTTCCAAAACTTGAACACAGGTTACTTAAACTTTCAATAAACTCACTGATCAGCCAAGTATTTGACCAACTTTTAATTTCCGCCTACAAGCTTTTTATTATTTTCTTTTTTCTCTCATAGAATTTACTTGCTGAATTTGATTATATTTTAAATGGCTGTGTATTATACAAATTTAAATTAGCCCTCTTTGTATCAATGCCTACAGTATTATTACAGAAATTTATTGAAGGACACAAAATGGGGCTGGAATGAACCTAGAATTGTGTAAAATTAACCGAAAATCCTTATGTCACTATAACTGCGTTGGTTGCTTTATTTTTCTAAGTTTTAAATGACCAGCCTAGTACCAGATTTTCCTGTTTGATAACTTTTTAATAGTTTATAAAAAATATATAAAAGAGTTTATACCATTACAGACAACTGATTACAGTTAATTTTAATAATAATGATAAAATATGATTATTCGCAAACATGTTTTTCTCAATTAAAAAACAAAGGGTACAAAAAGCACCTCACATGACAAAGTGATGAAACAGGCATCTTACAAGCACAACAGCCACCAAGTACAATCTGAACAACACGGCATTTACCAATAAATAGAAGAAAGGATTATGAACACCTTTATTAACAAGACACAAAAATATATCATCGCACTGTACACATACAATACGCAAGCGCTTAGAGCTTAAAAGTGAAGCGCTATACATAATTTTCTTAAATAATAATAAGTGCTTCCCAGAAACAAAGCAATCATTGTTGGCAAAAAAAGAGAAAACAATATTTGGTTCTACTTTAAAAAGATACACAACAAAAGCATTAAAAACTTTTGTTTTCCGTGACAATAAGATTTTTGAAAGAAACAAAAGTGAAGCAAATACTTGGCATTCCCAAGATTGTTCGATTTAATATAACAATTTAAAAAACAAACACCACTTGCCAATAAAAATCGCAGGGAAAATTTTTAAATATTCAAGCACCACATTCAGTTAAAAGGGCACAGCTTAAAGTTAAAAGGTCGTTTTTCGTGTATTTGTGAGTGTGTGTACATGTGCGTGTTTCCTCCTCCCAGCCCCTCCCCCAATTAGTGTTTGTTACTTTTTCAGAGTATCAAGAACATAATAGAAATAATTCAATGTATTTACATACTGAAACTATATCTTTAATTAATTATTTTTAATTAATTTTTTTTTTTTAAAGTACCTACTGTAGTGAATTGCGCAAATTATTTCCCTTGACATGGGATTTCATAGCAAGGTTAGCGTCGAGCGGGTTGGGGGTAAATGGGTCAATGTATGCATAGTGTGTGTGTGCGTGTGTGTGTGCATACCTACTATAAGTAGTAGTAGTAGTAGTAGTAGTCACAGTCACAGCATTTGTTGTTGCTGATTGTTATGTGTATTTTATGTGTATTGTTTTTGTCTGCTCATGTTATTGGATTTTTGTTTCATGTTTTTATTCCATTTCAATTGTGTGTAAAGCGCCCTGTAGCCTACATAGTAGGATGGGCGCTATATACATTTTCCTCATTATTATTAACAAAATATACACAGATCTGTTGGTTTCTCATATTTTTACACAATTTTAAGAGAGAATACAACGCCAAATTACAGTCAAAAACATACAAAAGAAAAATCAGACGGAATTGAAAGAAATGACTAGGTTTTTCTTTGCCTAAATGTGCAACATGTATTTTTTTCTAGGCAGTCTAGCACAGACAGGAGTGACCACACAATGAGTAGTGCATGTTATTAAACTTTGCGGGGACATTAACAATGTCAATGGCTACGTAAGAGAATTGTGCAGTCTCCTCTCATCTTGTTCTTTAATCAAAGAAGACAAAACTCACTTGCAGTTTGTGGTTGTGCGTGCTTTACATGTAGCATATACATGTAGTTTAGGTTCTCCAATGAAAATCTGAGGTAAAGATTTGACCATTTCAACAATGGGTGCCACATTATTTCAAATAGTGTGACAAATGTGCGAGTAGTCTTATGCTGGTGATCATAATTTTTTTTAAATCTGCATTATGAGACAAATTTACGACTCGAGCTACTTTATTAAATGGCACTGTTACAAATGTAGATAAGTTTGTCACACCACTGAAATTGAAGATACTTTAAATTAAGATATGAAAATTACAGCAAGGACACCCAAACTCTACATACTAGTCATCTGTTTTTGTTTTGGTCTCTCTTCATATCAATATAAGCTTTAAACAACACACACACAGCCAAAAAGAAAACCAACAAAACACATATAACCCAAACCAACCACTACACAAAAATATAACACATGCATACTACATCTAGCGATAGCAACAACAAAAAGTTTGAAAAATAAAATCTGATTAACAAGATTTGTGCAGCAAATATATGACTTTAAAAGGTGGACCCTGATGGATTAGTTTTTGCAAGAAACATGTCGAGATCACCAAAAAGACAGCCTTTTCAAGGATCGGAACACTCACTTTGCTCTGGTTTCCTAGAAATCAAACCGTCAAAACGCCGATTCCTCCTTGGTGGAGAGATAAGCCATTTTGGATGGGGTGGGTGGAGGCTACTCATTGTGGATGAAGCTTTTTCTTTCAATCTTAGTAGTGCAGTAAAAAAAATAAAAAAAATAAAAATATGGAGCTATTTCCTTTGCTGTGAGCAAAACTCCTTTAGGTGACTGTATACATTTTGTTTAAAAATAAATAAAGACTTGTATTGTGGAAATTTTGTGCAAACGGTTTGGTCTCAACTCAGGCAGCCATTAGAAAAGAGAAGGCACATGCCTTCTCTTTCACTCTAAGCATTTGACTTCCAGCACCTCCACCAAAGAGGAATCGCCGATTTGACGGCTTGATTTCTAGGAAACCAGAGCAAATTGAGTGTTGCGATCTCTGTAAAGGGCGTTTTAATAATAATAATAACTAACATTTATAGAGCGCTCTTTCTCTCTTGAGCTCACGGCACTTCACAATTATTTAAATAAATAAATAAATAAAAAGATCATAAATATATAAATAAGCTACTACAATATTAACTATCACAAGCATGCACACAGCCACAACACACACACGCACAAACACCCACACTCGCGCGCGCGGGCAAACCCACACTGGTGATCTCTACGTGTTTCTTGCAAAAACTCATCCGTCAGGGTGCCCCTTTAACAACACACAACACTGAGCAAAAAGCATGGTAAAAATAATAAAACAAGCTAACAAAAATAAATATTGCACAAATTGGATTCTTCCTGCTGCCTGGCATGACAAAAGGTTAACTAACATCGCATGCTGTTTTTTCTTAACCATCACAGATGAACAAGCACAGGCCTCAGCTCTCACCAACATTCACTCCATCCACTTTTAGCTTTAAATGCTAGCCCATGCTGCTTGGCTCACACTAGAGTCAACCTTACTTCCAGGGCAAAAAAAAGGAAGCATCTAATACACTGCTTGTTTTGGAGTCAAATTAGTCCAGGCAAACAGTGTCAACTAAAAGCTTTAAAACTAAAACCTGAAGATGATGCTGGGTTTGCTCCTCTTTGGCTCTTATTCATGCAGGGTTAGGCGGGGGTGGGTGGGGTGGTCATAAGCAGCTTTGGTACAGGGGAGCTAATTAACGGAGAGTTTCCTACCTTGGTTCATTTCTTTCAGGTTTTTTAACCATCAAGTCTGCCAACAGCAACAAAAACTGAAGCTAAACAAACTAGTTTGGAAGCCTGAAGCATGGCAGAGCTTGTAACACATCCGTTACAAACAAACATCCACACCAGCAATGTTCTGATAGGGAGCTTATAACACTTTAAACAAGAGAGATGGATCTTCACCAATAAACCATTGTCTAACATATTTGCAAGCAAAAGTAAAAGACATTAATATAGCTTTTAATTGTGTTATAGAAACTACTTAACGCACACTTATGTTCAATTTAACTTCTTATCAAAAACAGCTGAAAGGCTATTTGTTTTTCACAGATAAATTGATGTCCCAAATAACAAATACAATAACTGAATACAGAATAAAAAGAAAATCTCTATTTCAAACTCTTATTAAACAACTGTTCAAAACTGCTAATACAAAATCATGTTGGTAACAAACTAAAAAAAACAGTGAATAATAAGGAAAGGTAACTCTCTATAATTAACTCCCTTCACCAAAGTTATTTTCTGCACCAATTCGCCTAGCAAAACATAAGCAACAGCCATATTGAGACAGACCCAGATTCATCCTATAAAAAAAAGGATGACCCAGGACTGCCTATACGACCATCACCCAGACACTACACAACAACAGTGGTGGAGAGAATCTGTGCACAGACAAATCAACATTCATTCAAGAATGGCATAGCCTTCCAGTCTCAAATCATGTCACACTCAAACAACACAGAACAAACTGGTATGCCTCGGTAGAAGTTGGGTTAAACAATTACAAAGATAGAAACAGTCAGGCAAGGAGAGAGTATAATAGTGAATAATAAAGAAAGGTAACTCTCTATAATTAACTCCCTTCACCAAAGGTATTTTCAGCACCATTCGCCTAGCAAAGCATAAGCAACAGCCACATTGAGACAGACCCAGGTTCAATGTTGTTAAAAAAAGAAGAAAAAAACACAACTTATACCCCAGGACAGCATATAAAAAATGAGTGCCCCTTCAAAAACGGACACTCTTGCACAATTCATTTCGAGAGGCGTTTGCCAGAAGGCACTAGCAGCCTTCTTTATTCCCTGTGATAGTGTTTTCTGGGATATACCCCTCAAATTTTGTAAAGCACCATTCTTCACCACACAGCACCTTTGCAGTTACATTGAGCCGATACAAATCAGACTTTTTTCTCTTTTCATTTTCTTGTATTCCAGGTTAACAAAAACTTACAATTGCCATAGAATAATAATGTTGGAAAGACATTGAAATACTTAACATGGTCAGTCGCAAAGTACATTCTGGACTACATTCTGGATACCTTTATCTAGCTTGGCCTGGCACGAATCATACACATGCAATATCAATTTCAGAATCAACACTTACCGGGTGATAGTTTAAGAAAGTGACAAAAAAGGAGATTCTTAACATCTAATGTGGCTTAAGCTTGCCACAAGTCTCGCACAATATGAATTTTATAATGGTCACTACTTTTCGCAAATCTTCATTTTAGTGTTCGGTGGGCATTAGAGATAATTTATTAATGAAATTTACGTGAATAATTCCACACACAAAAGGCATATATTTTTTTTAAGTTAGGTTCATGTAGTTCACTTTGCTTAGGAAAAAAGTGCAAACAAATTTATTTCGTATCTTAACAGTGATTATGAAAGGTTCATAAATATTAATGTTGTCCAGTAAGCAAGCAGAAATAAAACAAAAGATTTGCTTGCGCTTGCAGCAAAATGCAAAAAGCAAAGCATAAAACAGAAAACAACGCAACACAGAAAGCAAAACATAAAAAATATCTTTTGTACAAAAAAATACAGAAAAGCGAAGTTTCATAACTAAATTTGTTTTAGAACATAATAGACAAGACATGGAAACTTGGTAAAGTTATTCTTCTGAGTGCATAGTAAACTAAAAAAAACACACACAAAAAACTGTTGTTCAACCAGTAATGTTGTCAAAACTGAATCATTGACAGTATTAGTTTTATTGCACTTCTTCTTTGTTATATTTTTCTCTAGACAGCCCCAGGCCAGTAATAATGTTTGTCTAAGGCAGTGATGTCTTCAAGGGGTTCAGTATTCATGAACAAGACACACTTATGATTTCAAATTAGATTTTTCTTAATGTATAACTTTCATTTGCTACTGAAGAAAGTCCAAGAACTACTGCACCACTCATTACGAACAAATACTATGGTTTTTATTTCATTTTTCAACACTTTAAAAAAAATTCATTTTTGTCCCCATTTCAAATGTATTTGGGGATTTTCCCCCCATAATCTTTCAGAAAATAAAACACAGCATTCATGTCATCGCAACATGCTCCTTCTAATGGATCTGTTTTAATAGCACTAACAGACTTATACATTCAGGACTAGGGTCCCTTCATACACCTTTTTCAGAAACCCTTTTTTTTTCTTTTTTTCTAAAGATTAAAATGAGCAGCTTGTATATGAAAAAAATGCACACAAAAATCACATTGAATGGAGAAAATCTTCAAAGTTAAAGTCATATAGACATTGAACAAACAAAGAAAAAATGTCACAGATCCAAACATCTGAGCAAATAATAATAACAACAAAGTCAAATGTCAGCGCATCAGCAGCTGACTAATTATCACATACAATATACACCCATTAAAAAAAAATCAAACTTTACATCATCAATGAAAAGAAAGAAAAAAAGAAGAAGAAAAAGATCACAAAACGGCAAAGTATCAAATAAACCTTTTTAATGAAAACGTTTTGAGAACATTTTTTTTGTTTGAATAATAATACATAATTCGATCACACCAATCACATGACATAGCGGCAGTAAAAGTAATAGTATTAATAATTTAAAAAATGGCATCATCACGATTTTTTTAAATATTTTTTTACGGACTACAAAGAAAATATAAACAGAAAATCAAGGAACACGAGGCTGAGGAGAAAAAAAAGCAGACTGAAGGATACCACAGAATTGCCGTTGCCGGTACTCCATTGCCGAGTATGATCAATGACCGAGAAGAAAAACAAAGGATAGAGAAAAATGAAAAATATAGAAAGTAGAAATAGGGTTTGGGGTGGGAGGGCTATGTGTAAGGGGGAGGAATAGGTTGAGAGAATGGAAAGGGTGAGTGGGGAGGGGAAGAAGCGATACAAGTCACATTTTCTAGCCCTCCCCCATACCTGTCCGAACACCCTTAACAAGAAGAAACAAGAAGAAAACCCGGCCCCCTCCCTCCCCTCAAAATGTCTAGGAATAGCAGCAGTCAGCGGCATGCAGCACAAAACACTGCAGATGATGGTAGCGACTAAACTAAAGCACGAATAAATCAACCCCGTCCCACTCAGCCAGGGAATAGATGGATGGCTGGGAGAAAAAACACAACCCACTGACCATGTACACCAAGACTGGACAGGTGAAGGGACCAGAACCCAGAAGACAGGGTGCACAGATACCTACCCTAATTTTCCATTTTCAGGAACAAAAAACTTTCCAAAAATCCAACCTTAGCCAGGGTTTTACGGACATGGCAAGAAAATGTAGCTTACAAGTTACTATCGCCGGTGTGGTTCCTCTTGCTAAGCCAAGTCGCAAAAAGAAAGTTCACAAACATTTTGAGGAAGTCGATCTTTTGCACTCTTGCGTTCTTCTCTAGCATGGTGAACGACCCTCTAGCATGTCTGCGATCTTTTGACAGTTATATTTCTTCTTTGTGGAAGAAAAACTTTGCAATAATATATGCACTCAAAATTGCCTTTCGGTACACTATTTGACAACCATCTTTGAAGACAGAAAGCGACATCATTCAATCAAAAGCTTAGAATAGTTCAGTGTGGCTTTAAACGTCCCTTCATTAACATTGTTTTGCTTGCTTAATGCCCTTTTTTTTTAAAAAGCTTCAAAATGGTTGCAATAAAGATTTTACGGCAGATTCAAATTTCTCTACTTCGCGATTTGTCAACCTACCGGAACAGAACATCGCAACTTATTTTCTTTCAGGAAAGTCAATCTCTTGCATTCTTCCCTAGCATGATGTATGACCCTTTTGCGTGCTTGGGATCGTTTGACCGTTATTTTGTTCTTTGGGGTAGATAATTGGGATAATGAGTTAGTTTTGTAGGGGTAGGCATCTCTAACAGGGTAGTGTCTTGCCCATCTGGGGTCCTGTTAGGGTAGTGGGAGTGTTATTTGGGGGGTTTATTTGCTGGCCGGGAAGGAGGAAGAGGAGGAGGAGGTGTGCAGGTGCACGTTCTGCCACTTGTTGTCCTTGCGCTGCCAGATGCGCGTCTCCTCTGACTGCTTGGTGATGGGCAGGCCCGTTCTGCTTCACACACACACACACACACACACACATGCACAGAGGTTAAGACAAATGCTTTGATCACAATATAGTTCCTCAACAAACCTAATTGGCTTATTCTGCTTCTAAAAACACCCACCCACATACACGCAAGTGAGATGAGACAAATTAGCTTTCGTTAAAATGTTATTACAAAACAAACCTACTCAGCATGTTCTGCTTCTAAAATATACACACACACACGAATGTAAGGTCATTGTTATTGCATAACAGATCCTGATTTGATGCCAATAAGTGACATGGGTGTGGCTCTTCTAGAACCATGGGCGAATACCTTCACCCAGTACATCACTCTGCTGTACCATATGCCTATGCAAAGACATTCACCTTCAAGTACCCTGCCATGTGTTCATCTTTATTCAGAGCTTATGTCAGTGATTTTTCTGTTAAATCTACGCATGCACATTCGGGGAAAAAATAGCTACTCCCCTCTTGTCGCTTGAGATGCAACAGTCAAATGAGAACATAAAAAAAACATATCGCTAGAAGAGTTAATCGGTGTGGTGCCAAAAGGCAGCGTTAGTGGTGAAAGGGTGAACACATGACACAGGTGGTAAATGCCTCCAAGAAGGCCAGTTACCTGTCGATGCACTGCGTGAGGCGCACGTAGGCGATGCAGGCGGCATCGTCGCCCAGCAGGTGAACGTGGGGATTCAGTATACTGGTGTTCACCGGCTTGCTGTTCTTGGACAGAACTGAAACACAATCGTACAGAAAAATACCGCTACACTAAATATCAAAATAGTAATATATTTCAGAAAAGGGTGGCACTGCAGGGTGGTCACATACACAGTCCCACTGACATAATTACAAGAAAGCATGACAGCAATAAACTCATTATTTTTTGTTCTAAAACAAGTAGAAAAGAACCTCTATGTAACACTAAATACAGTCAAATCTATATCTGTTCATTGAAACTCTTCTCTCACACTGAGCATTTCTCACAAAAGCAGGGATGAGAGGACCCAAAATAAAAAAGCTTACTGGATCCATGGGCCACCTCGGGCCCCCGGTGGGGACTGCGCGGTAGGAGTGTAAAGAGCATAAATGTGGTGTGTGTGACTGTGTAAATAAAGTGTAAAGCTCTATAAACAAGGTGTGTGTGTGTGTGTGTGCATGTGTCTATGAGTATGCGAGTCAAGTGTAAACACTAGATGTGTGTGTGTGACTATAAATAAGTATGTGAACAAAGTTTAAAGACTAATATTATGCATGTGTAGATGAGTGTGTCACTGTGTGTTGTGTGTGTGTGTGTGTGTGTGTGTGTGTGTGTGTGTGTATGTGTGTGTGTGTGTGTGTGTGTGTGTGTGTGAGAGAGAGAGAGAGAGAGAGAGAGAGAGAGAGAGAGAGAGAGAGAGAGAGAGAGAGAGAGAGAGAGAGAGAGAGAGAGAGAGAGAGAGAGAGAGAGAGAGAGAGAAACTTAAGTATGTGAACAAAGTTTAAAGACTATACAAAGACTATACATATATAGGCCTAGAGCAGATGTGTGTATGAGACTTGAGTGTGTGTGTGTACATATGTGTGTGAGACTTAAGCATGTGAGCAAAGTAAAACTGCATGATGTATTAGCAGATGTGTGTGTGAGAGAAAATGAGAGAGAGAGAGAGAGAGAGAGAGAGAGAGAGAGAGAGAGAGAGAGAGAGAGAGAGAGAGAGAGAGAGAGAGAGAAGAGAGTAAAAAGGGGAAACTGTGTGTGTGCGTGCGTGTGCGTGTTTCTCACTCAACGAGTCATTGGAGTTTGAAGAAGCACCTTTGAAAAATTTCAAAGATAACGCTTAATTCATGCTTCGAATCTTCGCATTGTCATGGTCCTTTTTTTTTTTTTACGTGGTCAAACACAGCAGCCTTTCCTCCTGTTTGCATAGCTGCCCGTCACAATCAACTTTCCCGAGTTTCCGATTCAACTTTATTGATGAAATCGCTGACAGACACGTATCTTAATGACCTCCACAGTTTCATCCAGCCAAGCCCAGTCAAATTTGTATCGGCATCCTTTGTCGGTCTCCTTGATATTCACATTGACAGTGCGATGAATAGTTTTCATTGTTGCGGATAAAACAATCGCTCAAGATCACTCGCCTGCACCGCCATCGAACAAACGCCAAGCGTATGAGAATCGCGCAGTCATTGGGCGAAATTGACCAATCACAAAGAAGCTTACGATTTTCAGGCAAGGGAGAGTACTACGAGCTAAATTCTGCTTTCGGGTTGTTTGTAAGCGTGCGGGAACGTCGGCGAAATCGATCGTCATTACGTTTTTTTGCTTTCGTTTTTTTTTGGGGGGGGCTTTCCCGAATAAAAAAAGCGCATTTACGCGCAACTCTCACATCCCTGCAAAAGGAAGGAAAAGATTCACACGTGCATGTGCACACACACACCATGATCAAAGTAGAACTTGTGGAAGTCCATGCCGACAATAAGGTTGCCCAGAGTCGCTGGCTCAAAACATGTCAAATGGGGATCAGCCAGATTCCTGTAACACCAAACAAAACACAGGAGTGATAAAGAACACAACACAGCGGCAAGTAAATTATTAACTAATCAATGATCAATCTCACCCTAATTAGCATCGTTATTGGGGAGATAACAATTAATACACCCCCCCCTCCCATTAAACACATTATCTTTCTATGCATCTTAGTTTGTCAGTCTCACTCACAAAAGACTAAACTATACTATTAATTTGATTACAGTAAAACAAAATGTATTGTACGCTCTCTACTAGAGCTTAATCTTGGATTTCTGAAAAAGGGGGGCAGTCCCTCCCTCGTATCAAAAAAAGGGGGGCACTCCCCCCTACCCAACCCCACATCACATACATAAGAACCAGTACCTCCCCCACCCTCGTACAGACTTTAACTTTTCTTCGTCAGCCACGGCCACTTTTTCAACCAGACATTTTGGAACCGATGTTCCTTTGCACTGCCACTGTTGTCATTCATCTTTTCCGACGTTTTAGATGTAGAAGCCTTTTCTTCGAGGTCTTCACAATCGCTTGGAACAGGATTTTTTTTGTTTGGACTTTCATTCATTTTGAAAAACATTCAAGATGGCGGCCGAAACTGTCGGTAGAACGAGAAGAACGCGATTGGTTGATTAACACTAACATTTTGTCAAGAACCAATGAAATGTCGAGAAATCCTTCACTCCTGCTCGATACTTTCAGTTTGTCCAGATGACGGGTTTAGCAGACGACGAAGGTCTTCCCGCATCGATCGGTAAAAACTGCAGGCCGTTCTGCAAATGTGCGGGACTCGGCCCGCTCCCCGCGCCGATTATCGTGGGAAGGAACAAAATTTCAGGGGATTTTACTAATCCCGCGCTCTAGATTAAGCTCTGCTACTATATTTGACCTGTACTTCAGGCGAGTCAAACAATGATAAAAGCCATTTGAGTTAAGGGCCAAGAAGCATAGTGAATGCTAAGACAGACATGCACGCATGCGCGCTCACGCTCACCCACTCACACAACACACACCAACTGAAAATCCTTACATGTAGTCTTCGTAGTTGCCGCTGGTGATGGCTTGCAAGAGCTGCTCCGTCAACTTGATGATCTCCTGCTTGCGACCTGAAGACAACCACAACACAGCAGACATGTCAGCATTTCTGTCAGCAGCAGTGTTCATTCTGACACGCGACCTGAAGACAACCACAACACAGCAGACATGTCAACATTTCTGTTAGCAGCAGTGTTCATTGTGACACAGGACCTGAAGACAACCACAACACAGCAGACATGTCAGCATTTCTGTTATAAGCAGTGTTCATTGTGACACAGGACCTGAAGACAACCACAACACAGCACAGACATGTCAGCATTTCTGTTAGCAGCAGTGTCAATTCTGACACATGTCCTGAAGACAATCACAACACAGCAGACATGTCAGCATTTCTGTTAGCAGCAGTGTAAATTTTGAAACAGGACCTGAAGACAATCACAACACAGCACAGACATGTCAGCATTTCTGTTAGCAGCAGTGTCAATTCTGACACATGACCTGAAGACAACCACAACAGAGACATGTCAGCATTTCTGTTAGCAGCAGTGTTGATTTTGACACACTAATCTGCGTTTCTCAAATTCTGACGTTCAAAACTGCCATCTGACGCACTGGGTTTCGGATCTGTGCGTTAGTAAATGTAGCAAATTTTCACCTGATGACGACGAAGTGATGACAGTTTTTTAAGAAAAGAAATGCAAAAACAATATATATATATGTGGCATAGAATGTTAACCCGCGTATAATGTATACATTCCACAGCCTAAAATGTAGAATGTGTAGATTCTACAGGATTTTTGTAGAAAGTTGATGTCGGTATACTTTCTATGGATGATGTTGTAGAATGTATACATTGCATGGGCTGAAATGGAGCCCGTCAACATTACACGGCCAAAGGTGTAGAAAGTAGACTATAATCGAAAGAGGGGATTCTCTCAACATTACATAGCCAAATGTGTAAATATTGACGACAAATCAACAAACATATACAGAACAAAACTCAAGACTTTATTAATGTCCAGCTGATTAAAAACACAGAAGACAGTGATCAACCACAAGACCACATCATGTGGATTTTCACTTGTTAGAGCATGACATAGATGAACTGTTGTGACACCGGCTGTTGCATGACAGCTTCATTCTGTAGCACTTGCAATTTTTGTTCTTGCATGATCCTCTTTTGCAGCTACACTGAATAAACCCATGTCCTGTACCAACATATTCCTTTGCTAAATGTAAATGTAAATGTGTTGTGTAAAGCTTGTGAACAGTCAAAAAAATATATAAAAAATATTGATGGCGCGTCGTGCTTTTCAGCCATATGATTATGAGCGCCTTGTTCATGAGTGATTCTCGACCAGTGAGTGCATGATGACCACTTGTAAAGGTAGGCACAACCGTCAACATTCTATGGCACATCAGGTTCCCATCAACATTCCATAAGTTTGTCCATTGAATGTACACATTCTACAATTTCACTGTAGAAAGTATACATTATGTGTTTCATTTTCATTCAATACATACATTCTATGAACCAGTCGTAGAATGCATACATTCTACAATCTCATCATAGAATGCATACATTCTACGCGGGTCAACATTCTATACAACACACACATGTATATAATGGGGAAAGAGAAAAATAAGCAGAAGAGGGCACCAAGTCCTGATGCTATAGATGGTGGGTGGTGGTGGCAGTGGGTGTTTGGCTTCTTTGAGGTTTCTTTGTGCCTGCCCAAAAAAAATGGTCCTGTTCGCTACCATGCACACTTGAAGAGTGCGTTCTGAAAAACATGTAAGAACACAATATTTTTGTAAAAGTTTGTTTTCGTGTCTTTTTTTTTCGAAAAAAAATCCCTGGTAAGAAACAGGTTAATGTGTATGGGATGTGTGCAGCAAATGATCGATTTGTCAAACAAGGGGAAAATGCCCCCCCCCCCTCTTACATACACAAGTCCAGTATCAAATTGTGTTAACCTCACACCCCCACCCTATTTCAAACCACAAATCTAATTTCTCTTCTTTTATGGTGTTTATTAAGTCTTTGTAAAAAGAAAATAGTGAATGAAGATTAACGCTAAAATATTGTCTTTGTGGGCTATATTGTGCGAGTGTTGGATTTGCGTTTCTCTATTTCTTTCTTAGTTGCATATTATGCACACTCATTCATTGTGTGATTCACTAAATGTTTGGTTTAAGTTGCATTGCACACTCATTCTGCATCATTGATTTTGTCCGGTGCACACTTATTTACAGAGGGTTTGCGTCAGACATACAGTGATTTTAAGCTAGACAGTAAAGGTAGGCGGCAAGAGACAGATCTTCCGTTGTATGAAACAGAAATAATTTAGCCATCAGATCAGCTTACAATAATGAGGCTCAATACCGAAAATTCTCTGCCCCTGTCTCGTGCCCCGAGATGCGAGCGCCACTTACTTATAAGATTATCCCCCTTGCCTGTCATGATGTAGTGGTATATAGCCACAGAAAATTATCTGCACCTGACTCGTCGATAGGTGGCATGAGCAGTTCGGGACTAAAATTATCGCCCTTCCGTGTCGGCAAGTAGTATAAAGCCCCATTGCTATTATAACCATTTCAAGATGACACAGCACTTGACTAACAATTGTGCAGAATACATGTAGCTAAATGACCAATGTACCATATTTTCGGGATCATTAGGCGCTGCTGTGTATAAGACGAATAGGGCAATTTTAAAGAAAAATCTGAAAAAAATAAAGTAAAAGGCGCCCTCATTTATAAGGAAAAGAAAATCAAAGTTTGAAGCCCGTACACATCCTAATGCTTACCGACCGCCATTACTGCTGTCATAAACGAGATTTGGTTCCCTTCTCAAATAATCGAACGTCCGTTTTTGCGACTTCTGGTTGTTGTGTTTGGACTTTTCTTCGCGAAAACTGGTAGAATTATGGCATTTAAAGCTCTACAACAATACTTTTTACATCCAATGAAGGGTTGTGGCATCTGTTGGACGGTATCTCAGAAGATAATAGGAATTTTGAAGTATTTTAACACGAGTATTCGTCGTATCAGCGATGTTGCGACTCACAGTAGACTGTACTGAGTACGGCAATCGTTGCCTCTCTTCTCACAATTTTGTTCACTAATAGGGCGCCCTCGTTTATCAGGCGCATAGGTTGAAATTGGAGAAACAAATATCGCCTTATAGTCCGAAAATTACGGTACCTGTTAATTTCTATTTCCCCATTACTTAAAAAGGATGTGATGAGGGGGACAAAAAAACATGCGTCAGGCTCACACACAAGATTAAAACGCTGCCTGGGAGCCCATTATGATTTTATGCAATGGAAATCACATGTACACGTGTGCACACGCACACACACACACAGTGACACACACACTGATTTGACTAGGCATTTTATTCTCGGGCTGTTAAATTCCCTGAAGTTTAAAAAAAAAGGGGGGGGGGGAGGGAATAACTAAATAGGTTTTTTTTCTTTTTTTCTTTTCTTCTTTTTTCTTCAAAGCTCTGATAAATACTCGATTAGAAGCTGTCACAGCCTAAAAATGGAGTTGTCAATTCTCACAGATATTTTCGTAGCGGTAGAGATCTTCCAGGATAGTACAACATTCTTACAAATTCAATTAATTTACAAATTTTAGTCTAAAGATTTGGCTGTCAGTTGGACAGGTCAACAAAGAGAGTGTAACCAATGGACAGTAGAGACACCAGTTTTCACACAAGCAGAGCAAGAAACCATTTATAACAGAACAGTTTGTCAGCATAGACATGCACATCCAAGGGAAACCACAACACACAAAAGCAATCATATTATTTCACAATAATCATTATGAATAAGTGGGGTGTTTTTTTCAAAAATAGGCCTGAAATCAGTTTGGAAAGGTGGGAGACAAGGTCTATGGGAGGGGAAACACACACACACACACACACACACACACACACACACACACATCTCAACCATTTATTCAGGAATTGAACAATGAACTGTATTTTACAAAGCTCATCTCTAGATGAGATGACACACACACACACACCGCATTAATGTTAAAAAAAAGAAGAAGAAACTACCATAAATGAAAAGTCCTTTAGTGAATGTTAATCTTTATTAAGAAAGTACTTTAAAACAAAAAGCCAAAGAAAAAAAACTTACCAAAAAAATAGACAATGTTTTAAAAGAAAGAAGATTCCAGTAATTCAAGAAAAATGAAAGAAAAGAAGTTAAAAACAACAAAAAGCCCAAACTATTAAATATCTTAATGCCTCTTATACTTGAAGAACTGTGAGTGTGTGTGTGTCCTTCTGTTTGTTCGCCCTGTAACTCATGAACCAGTGCACAGAATCACTTCAAATTTTGTGTGGTGATGTATTATGGTGCAGGGAGGGTCCCATAGAAAATGTGTAACCGTGGTGACCTTGACCTTGGAGTTTGACCTTGAAAACCGGTCAGAAGTAGGAGTAGTAACTAAAGGGTAGTAATTAGGGAATGACTGGCTGGACTGGTTTCTTCCCTTGCATCATAAATCTGAGTGAAAGAGGGGTAGATGCAAAAGAGAGAGAGAGTGTGAGAGAGTGTGTGTGTGTGTATTGTGCGGGCGTGCAAAGCGTAGCGAGCAGGACTGCTAGTGGTAGTAGACCAATAAGAAACATCTTGTTGGAAAACTGTGAAGCATACAACAGAAAACAAAGAATTGGGGCGTGCAGTCTGGTTGAAGGGAGGGGGACAAGAGGAAATAACGGAAAAGTGAGAACCTCTAGGTCAGGGAAACAGGATGCGAATAGATAGAATGACTTATGAACTTTTGGAAATACGATTCTTTAATGGCAAACAGAGTGTTAACATCAGGAACGAAGAACAACAAAAATCTACCACAAGGTGGTATTGAGGGTGAGCATGAATGGTTGGCTGGGAATGAATGAGAGACATAAAGATAGAGTCTCAGGAGTTAAGACCTCAGAAGTACAAAACATAGAATACAAAAAATCAACTGTATTGCATAAAAATAGTGGGACTTTTGAAATATATGCCATGAGCATTTTCTGGCTGTCTCTGTGATTGTCTTGTGTGTGTGTGTGTGTGTGTGTGTGTGTGTGTGTGTGTGCGTGTGCGTGTGCGTGTGTGTGCATGCGTGTGTGCGTGTGCATACACACATGGGTGCAACAGTGTGCACTATGGCAAAGGTTTAATCAAAAGTGACACACAAAGTCCAAAATGCACACATGAATACACCACAAAGAGAAAGCTTGTTTTCAAAAGCAAAATGCAGCAAGCATGGGATATACAAGTAAACAATTAAAGAAACGAATGAGTGAAGGAGCACAACACACAGACAAAAAGTTCAATAACCTCTGTGCCAATAACATATATAATATATTATGTCCTCTATAATGCTTCAGTACTTGCCACCGATGTATATATATGGCATTATGCTGCCGCTAAGTCATGATTTCGCTGCATTCAAAAATCGTGCGCAATAGACGACACTGAAGGGGTTAATAATCGTTAAATTTATTGTGTCCATTCAGATTGGAGAGATGTAATGTAAATTTGAGGGCAAGACTGCGCAGGGAAAGGTCGCCAATGTTATTTCTTGTACGTCAAATGAATCCATGCACAGGAAAAGAACAAACGGGGTAGTTGGGTTGCAAGGTGGGTGAGAACATAGAGATGGACACTGATATAGCCCTTATACAGTGGAAATCTTTTAAGTCAAAATTAAAGGGACTGAAACTTTATCTTGAGATAGCCAATATTTTGAGATTAAGACTTTTTGGCATAACAAAAATTATTCAACCGGGACCCAAAAAAAGTATTGTGAGTTATCCGGTCTTTTTGAGTTATCCGTTTTTAGAGTTAGTAGGAATCCACTCTTCAAGCACTTTACAATCAGAAAGTCAAACAATGCTGTGAGACAGAGAGGCCAAATCACTGAAGCGTGTCCAGGTCACAGCAAGGGCTTCCCCAGGCAATTCACTCATCAAAAGGCTGGAGAGGGAGAGGGGGATTACAACTTCAAGAAGGATTATTCAATGTGAGTTGTGTGAGTGCGATAAAGTGATTTTTTTCTTCTAAATAATTTTAAGTACATGTATTTTGATTATATTTTGTGTAAACTTAAAAAAGTTTACTTTTTTTCTTCTTCTTTTTTTATTTTTATTTTTTCCATGTAAAGCGTGGTGAGTCCTGCTGTGTCAGGAGAATTGCGCTATAGAAGATTTATTTATTATTATTATTATTATTATCCAAAAAGCATGACAACATTTGCGTCTTTTAACCTTAAAGGAGACAGTGACACCTTGACTTGCCCCGAGTAGTTAGGGTTGAACGAGCAAATTGCAAAACAAGTAGGTAAGGGGCAACCACTGCGGCACACTGGAGACTCAAACTCGTTGACATCCATCCTATCCACTAAACGCCTATCACACACAGGTGCATGTGGAAACCACTTCCTTAACAAAATATTTCTTCAACTGGAGTAAAAATCACTTGACTTAGCTTTCACAACATGTTGTGAGCACTTTTGCTAAAACATAATTTGAAGTACATAATTTGAAGTGCATAATCCAGTATTTAGTAGGTCCGTTATGGCGAAGATTAGGTCTGTACTGTTATGCGTAGTTTGTGTGTGAGTGCAACACGGGCCATCGAAGTTGCCATCGGACCCGTTGCCATGACTTTCGATCACGAGTTCGTCTGCTTTTCATCGAGAGATCGATTTGCACGAACTTGACTGCAAAAAGATAAGATTGTGGTCGCATCTCAACCCCTGAAATCGGGTCGTAAGTCGGAACTCAGGAAAAGTCGTATTTGCGGCATAGGATATATAGTGGAATGTGTTCGGGAGAAGAAAAAAAACCGGTCGTATGTGAGGAGAAGTCGCATTTGCGAGCGTCTTATTAGAGGGGTACCACTGTAATTGAATGCATCTTCAACAACCCATTTAGACCAAAGTCGTTTCAGGCTAAGAACATTGTTGTTTGGCACAAAAACAAAACAAAAAACCCCAAACCAAACAAAAACCCAAAAACGTTTAGATCACTGAAAGCACCTTCTAAAGCCTATTCAGAAAATGAATAACATTTTTCTTCCTGAAAGCAAACTCCTGCGTAACTCTTCTATAAAGTATCCAAAATCAGACTTCAGGCAATATCCATCCACATGCAACATCTGAGTGGGTGTGTTTGACTTCACAGGATACATATGCATAAACGCACGTGCAAATATGCAAGAGATTCAAGATTCAAGATATGTTTAACACAGACATCAAACATGGGAAAGAAAAAACAAAACACCACCAAACAAGAAATGCAGTTAACAGAGGTGGAGGAAGACACACTTATTGGAATCCATAACTACAGAATAAAATGTCCAAGGATTAGCTGTATTGACATTCGCTGAAAATAACGGACACAACGTGTTGTAACACTCTCTTTTTTCTGTTGTTTTATGGGGAAGAAATCGTTGATTTTATGTTCTGGGTTTGACTGGACTCTCTTAATCTTAGTGATATAGAAATGAAAACAATACACACACAAGAGAAAAGACTGAGAATGAAAAAAACAAAGTGTGTAAACGGTCGACTGTAATAATATTCACTAACAATATTCACTGACTTGCCTTCATAACACTGTTGTTTCTCAACTGATTCAATGATTGATTGTAAGATAAAATGTAAAGAAAAAAGTGAAAAAGTTGTGTGTGCATGTTTTTTCCCCTTCTTTTCTAAAAAGAAAAAATAACACAGGAAATCCAGCTCCCAACCATGGATCAGAAGGCTGTGTGTCGTGGACATTAGGTCTGGCAGCTATGAATCACATCAATACAAAGAGTGTGTCTGGAGAGCAATGTGCACTGTTCTGTGTTCAGGCACTGGTGTGAACTGCACTGCAAGCTACAAAATCCTAAAGATGTGCATATTGATGTGTAACAACATTGAAAGAAGTGCAGCGACTCAGTGTTAACGCTCATTTACAAGAAAAGCTACCTGCTGTGCATTAAGATATCACCTGGGAAACATGGTTATCAATTTGGTTCGTAGCAGGCATCGAGGCATCGGGATAACTACCATGGGTTTTGTGGCATGCGTAAAGCGCATGGGTCAGACTTGCCTTAAAAATCCATCTGAAGGACTCGACATTCAGTTTGATTTTCCTTTCGAATGGAAAGAAAGGGCGAGGCCGGGATTCCAACCCGGGTTACTCAAACATTGAATTAGCAGACGCACATGTTAACCACTCTGCCACCCTCCTTCCCACTAGCCATGATTGTTATGCTAGCCAAGGTGCTTAGCGCCTACCACAAAGGCAATCTTCAATCACAGGAATGTACAGCTGGTGACAACAGACAATGGAGCAGCTGACTGAAGGTGGCAGCCATCCCACTGGAACACTCGGACTGCCTCATGCAACACCCAACATGAATGAAAAAGAAACACCGGAAGGTGCCGATGGGATCCTGGTGTGAGAGACGCACTGGTCTCACCTGCCCTACCAACACAAGAGCAGCCCTACACCAACCCTGGAATCCCGTGTTGTGTCACAGAGGGTGTAGGCACACAGGGACATTCCATTATGCACGCATGAGTACAGTACATAGCTGCTCTCGACTCGGTGACAATTTAGATAGGACGCATAGGATTCTACATTCTAAGTCTGCAGTGATACTGCCAAGCATGCCTATCTAATAATGAAGAAAATAAGCAGCATACCTCTCCAATAAATGCTGTTTCTAAGTCTACATTGCAGAGTGATCAAAACTTACAAAATCACCACCATCAAAACGTCCAGCCACTTCACAGCACAGCACAACAACAAAAACCAAACAAACAAAACAAAAAGAAAAAAAGAGAGTTCTGACTACCCATTCAAACTGCAACTGCGCATGCAGTCACTGCGCCTGTGACATACTTTGCTTTGTAAAGTGAAAAAAAACCTGAAGACCACAACAAAACCACTGAAAGGCAGCTGCCCAAAACTCAATGCCATGCTAAGCTAAAAGTGCAGGTGGGTGAGACGGGAGAGGAGGCAGTGCCATACCAGAACAAGGGGATCCCAAACTGGTACAAAGTTGTCCAAAGCTGGCGCATTGCTGACTGAAACTTCGCCGCTTGAAGTCCACCATGCGCGTGTGATTAGCTGCAAGAGTGGTCATACAAATTGTGGTGGATTTTAATATTGTTGGTCTTTGTGTGTGAGAGTGTGTGCATGGAATCAGGCTAATCCTTGGTTCGTGTGTCACACCAACACACACAAAGCAACAGGGTCAAGGAAAAAAGAACAAGAAAAACAAAGAGAGAGAGAGAGAGAGGGGAGAGAGAGAGAGAGAGAGAGAGAGAGAGAGAGAGAGAGAGAGAGAGAGAGAGAGAGAGAGAGAGAGAGAGAAGGAGAGAGAGAGAGAGAGAGAGAGAGAGAAAAGAAAACATGCACAACAATATTGTGCCATCACAATCACACTCCAAACCAAACAAGACGGGCAGTGGTGGGCATGAAGTTGAAAGCCATTGAAGAAAATCAGTACTAAAGATGTAATAATTTTGATGTTTCAATTTTAACAAATTCAACCAGTAAATAAACTGGATAAAAAAAATTCTTGCATCAAGCAACATCTAACCATACACCGCCCTGTATGTCTTTGTGGTGACACACATTGGCAGCAGCTGATCTAGGTTGGAAATGACGAGAAAGAAAACACACACAAAAATGTCTACCTGCTTAAAACAAATCGTTTTAGCACTAGGAAAGATAGTAAAGACAATACAGAAAATAGATACACCAAGGTCTAGTCAGCGTAATTAAGGAAAATTGAATAATAAGAAACTGAAATACAGCTGAGTCAAGCACGACTCCCAATGGCATAAAGCTAAAATCTCATAATTATTTTTGGAAAAAGCCAAAAATCCCTGAAATGTATAGTGTTCTTGTTATTCCACTGTCAGTCTTGTTGAACTGTTTCTATGAAATGTCGATTTTAGATATCAGACAGATCTAGACCACCGGAAATCGTTGGTAGGCGTGTCAAAATGGCACCCTTAAATAAACTGGAAACTTAAAAACCCATTGCTGCAGTTGATAAGAGAGACATCACGAACTTAGAGCGACAAGAATGATGTCAAATTCATTCCGACGGCGATAAGTTGAACATCAATATTGAGTTTTGGAGTGTCTGTCTCCAAGAAATGGAAAATAATGTGCCTAGAAAAGTGAATAGGAATATCCTGACAGGCAAAAGTTAACGGCTAATTTGAATAGGAATATCCTGACAGGCAAAGGTGAACGGCTAATTTGCCTACTGTGAAAAAAATGACAGCAGAACTCTGGAGGAAACTATTGGCATTTTTAACAATAACCAAGCTAGACTAGTTACTGTGTCAAATTTCAAGACTTCTGAAACGGCAAGGGCTAAAAACATATGATGCATGAAAGAAGGTGGTTGTGAAGAACATGTTTCCTGGTATCTGAGCAAAGACAGTGATCCGTGGAAGGAGAGTGATCCTTTCCGATGGAAATCATATTGTTAGTGGAAAGTACAAATGTGTCTACACTTGGAAGACTGCTACTGAACAACTTAGACCAGAGCAGGTGTACCCACCAGCAAAACTTGTCATCAGCATTTAACACTTTCAACACAACCCCTCTCACTGCTATGTATTCCCTCAGGACACTGCAGTCAAGGAGCATAAATTCGTTCAGGATACACGATTTTGGCCTTTTTCAATAAATTATCCCAAAAAATCTGAAGATCATAGTGACTTTATTTTTGCATAGTGGTTTATATATATCTTTAATCTTTTAAAAGATACAAAATTTGAAACCCAACTCGTTATTGTGTTTAACTGAATGAGTTGAAAGCAGCCACACCACTGTCGGCCTCAGGGGCATTTTGCCAGTTGCTAACATGCTATCAGCGTATAACCCTGGTATCTGAGCAAAGACAGTGATCCGTGGAAGGAGAGTGATCCTTGCTAGTGATTGCTAGTAGTCTAGCAGTGTGTAGCGAAACAGTTAATGATCTGGGGAGCCAACTGTTTTCATGGAGTTGAACCTTTTAAGTGCTTGTAGAAGGAAGCTTGAAGTCTGCTCTATCAGAATAATTGATTGCAACCTGTGGCCTATTGTGGCTTGTCTGGACTAAAGAGAAAACATCATACTGCAGAATGACGATTGTCGTCTTTCCAGAGCTCTAACAATGACAGCAATCAAACAAGAAAACCAAATCATATCATTATCATGGCCTGCACAGTCTCCACATCTAAATATTACTATCATGGCCTGCACAGTCTCCACATCTAAATATTACAGAGAATTGCTGGCGTCTGCTCAACAGAAACGTTTAATCTAAGTGTGCAAATGTGTACAGTGCACAGGAGCTCTTCTGACAAGTAAATAGTGTTTTGACAACGGTCATCCTATTCAATCAGGAACTCTACAGCACAATGCGAAAAGAAGGAAAGCTGAAGGACAGTCTCACAAAGTTTCAAGGTACTGTGCTTTTTTTCTGATTTTTAATTGATTGTTGTCATTGAGTTCAGTATGAAGCGTATCAATAGTGACCATTTTAAAACGACGAAGAGGGAAGACCTTCGACTGTACATACAATTTGTACATGTACTATAACACAAGGCCAGTTTAGAGCTAAAAAAAAAAAAAGAACCAAAGAATCAAGAAATCACAATGCTCAACCAAAGTTCTAGACCTTTAGTCCACCCCTTTTATATCAGAAAATAACATTTTCCCCATACTCATTTTCAGTTTTTGCTGGAATTTGCGAAATCACAGTAAATTGGGAGCCCTGGTCTAAGGTAGTGAGGACAGTTAATTAAACACTGGGAGATTAAATCACTGCATACTCGGGATCACTGCAAAACAGGCGAGTGCATCACGAACCAACACATACTCACTGTCACAATTAGATTTAGGTGTGATCACTGTTTCCGAAACAGGGCAGAGAAAAGAAAACATTAGGTATTGCATACAATGTGTGGCATACACACCCATACCAACACACAGACTGGGAATAAATCAAATATGCAATCTAAAACTTTTCCACATCCATTCAAAGCTGCTATGTTCAAACAGCAACAGAGATTCAGAAACTGTATAATGAAACAATACCCACTTCTCACAACAATAACAAAATGCTTAAAAGCAGATAACGATAATAATAATAAGGATAAAAGTCAAAGATTCAGAAACCGTGTATGAAACGATACCCACTTCCCACAACAATTACAAAATAAGCAGATGATGATAATGATAGTAATAATGATAAAAGTCAAAGATTTTGAAACATATATGAAACATTGCCCACTTTCCATAACAACAAAATGCTTAAAAGCAAAGGATGATAATAATAATGAAAACATTCTAAAAATATTTAATCAATGGAAAATAGGCAGACATAATAGCGAAGATGTAAAAATATTGAATCAATGGAAAATAGGCAGACATAATAGCGAAGATGTAAAAATATTGAATCAATGGAAAACAGGCAGACATAATAGCGAAGATGTAAAAATATTGAATCAATGGAAAATAGGCAGACATAATAGCGAAGATGTAAAAATATTGAATCAATGGAAAACAGGCAGACATAATAGCGAAGATGTAAAAATATTGAATCAATGGAAAATAGGCAGACATAATAGCGAAGATGTAAAAATATTGAATCAATGGAAAACAGGCAGACATAATAGCGAAGATGTAAAAATATTGAATCAATGGAAAACAGGCAGACATAATAGCGAAGATGTAAAAATACACACGCATGACAAGTTTCATTCAAGAAAAAGAAAAGAAACAACAACAAAAGCAAATAATGAAGAAATAATGAAAATATATTGACAACAAGCAATACATACATAGTCTTTTAGAGAGAAAAACCAACCAATAAATAAACAAAACAAGAGCGCCATTGACTAGTTTTACAAAACAAGAGCACCATTGATTAGAGTGGGTTTTTTTAAAAGTACATGACACTAGTCAGAGCCAAGGGGGGGGGGGGGGGGGGGGGGGGGGGGGGGGGGGGGGGGGGGGGGGGGGGGGGGGGGGGGGGGGGGGGGGGGGGGGGGGATAAAATAAAACAAAAGAATCAATAAGGAAAGTAAACAGTTAAAAAAGAGAATCAATAAATAAAAATGTATCTGGCCTGAAGCTGTTCTGTTTACCAGCACACAATAGACTAAATATTTGGGTCATGTTACAATTTACAGTGTCCATTTATTTTTCAGACTTTTTTTTTAAACATGGGGATTTTTTTGTTTTCAGACCGAGATCCCTGTGCTTTATAATGTGACTAAAAATATAGTAATAAAGTAAAATAACAAACTCTGAATTTTGTGTAAAATTTGGGGTGTGCGCCTGCCTCATAATGAGTGTGCCTTATATTCCGAAAAATACGGTACACAGACTATCGCCAACACAGCCCCCCACCCTTATTATAATTATTGCTTATTCAATGTTCCATCTGAAAATAAAAAATTTGACTTTGACTTTTTGACCCTTTCCCTGCCTGCTTCCATACCTTCACTGCCATCAGAACTGGGATTACAAAAAGAAACAAGGGGGGAAAAACCTGGAGCTTGCTCGTGGCTCCTCTTTCTAATTTCTTCTCCATGCTTTACACAATAGACCTTGACTGCATTATTTAAATGATCCGCATTTGAAGCCTATAGGTTTTATTCCCTCCTCCTTCTCTGAAAGTTTTTATCAAGCAAGAATGGATGCAAATTGGGCAATCTTGAAACTTTAGTCACCCCCTCATGCTTAGGACCCTTAAACTCAAAGTCTGATTCTTTCAGTTTTATGAACATAATCCTAGGCTGTTTTCCCCCAAATGGCAGAATGTCAATTAATCAATCAATCAATCATTTATTGTCCCAATCTCATTAAAACAAGGAAAATTGTCTTGCAATCGATCAATACAAAAAAATCCACCATAAAATGAAATAAATGCGAACACCCTAATAGGGGTGTCTGTACATGTGAGCACCCCCACCCCCACCACGGCAACGGAGTGACAGGCCAGAATGATGCTTCTCGGTGAACATTTTTAATACGAAAATGTGAGGGGTGGGTGGGGGTGGTGACTAACGTACAAGATAGACGCAACTTGTATTTAATCAGTGCTTATGCATGTACATGTCTGCTCTAAGTTCCCCTCTAATGATTTGATTTTGACTTTTTTTATTTTTTTATTTTTAGATTGTGTTCATTTCGTCAAGATTTTGAAACAAAATAACTAATTTATGAAAGTCTGTCATTGTCTCTGTATTTCCTTATTTACCCTCTTTTTGTTTTCAAACGAGACGAAAGTTTCTTATTAAATACATTTCAATACAGCTTTGTATGCTTTTGACCAACAATGAAACGCTTGACTTGCGTGATAGTTCTATTGGGATTCCTTATATGTAAATAAAGAGAATGTGCTGCTGCGATTTGATCAGTGTCCTTGAATTCATTTTTTAATTTCTATTATAGTGTGCTTCACTTTAACGTTAAGTTACCATAAATAATGATTTAATGAGACACACACACACACGCACGCACGCACACCAACACACACACACAAGCGCATCAGAGAAAAAACTTTCTTTGAAAGCTGAGAGATCAGAGATTAAAGAACAGAAGGGGAGAAAAATCACTCCCTTTTAGTAATGAGTCCATAGTGTGTGTGTGTGTGTGTGTGTGTGTGTGTGTGTGTGTGTGTGTGTGTGTGTGTGTAAGTGCATGCGTGTGTGTGCGTGCGTTTGCGTGCGTGCATGCATGTGAATTATCATCTTCAGCCACAAGAACACTAAAAAGTAAAGAAAAAGCTAGAGAAAGATAGGAAGAGACAGCATGAAAATGTCATCTGCGCAGAAAGATAACCTGATTTGATTGTATTTTGTCATACGAGATCTAGAATGTCGTAATAATAAATATGATCACATCACACATTTCCTATAGCACTCGATACCAGTTTTAAGGTTTCGTTTTCTCAATTATTACAAGAATTGTTGTTATTATTTGCGCTATAGACCTACCTCATCTTACAAGCAGTCAGACAGGCAATTAGGAGAGAAAGAAAGAAAAAAAACTATAAAAAAATTTTAAAGGACAGAAAGAAAGGAATATAACAAAGAATGACAGCTATTTTAAAATGAGAAATTCACTGATGGATTAATTGATAATTACGATTGACGGAGGATGAACTGGTAGTGGTTGGATAATAATTTGATTGACTTGATTATTCAGCTAATTGACTACTGCATTGAATATCTCATCTCCGAGACAAAACAAACAACAACAAAAGGCCACAGAAAACAAAAAGCATAATGGCTTGACAGATATAATTAGGGCTTGATTCATTGACAGACTAATTGGCAGATTTACAGACTAATTCAGTAACTGGTTGATTTACAGACCCAATCATCTGTAAAATATGAAGAAGTATAAAAATTAAAAAAACCGACTGTTTAAAATTACATGCTACATCAGGGGAAACGAATTCATAAATTGGAGTGATTGGTTGATTTTCTGTTTGATTTCATTGAGTAACCTGAGACATTTATGAGGACAACACAACACAGTAAAATGGACAAAATTATTGAAACAGACACAGAATTTAAGGAAGGATAGATAGATGGGTTTTTAATTTTTGCGGATTGAGGATATGGGTTTCTACGTATCTGTGCACATGCTGTAACTTACCTTATAAAGAGAGAGAGGGGGGGAGGGAGGGAGGGAGGGAGGGAGGGAGAGAGAGAGAGAGAGAGAGAGAGAGAGAGAGAGAGAGAGAGAGAGAGAGAGAGAGAGAGAGAGAGAGAGAGAGAGAGAGAGAGAGAGAGAGAGAGAGAGAGAGAGAGAGTACATAAAAAAAGTTCCAGAAATAAAGTGACCCACCTTTGGTGTCCTCGTCTTCGATGATACTGCTGTCGGTCGATTCCTTGATGGCGTCGTTCTTCTTCACGTTCAGACTGCGACCTGTACGGCAAAGAGACACAACCAAAACAATAGATATTGTATTCATTACAATCATAGGTGTTCTTTGATCCAATCAACGTTCTTCACGTTTTGACTGCGACCTGAATAGCAAAGGCAGACACAACCAAATAATAATAGTATCAATAAATAATCATCACAGATATTCTTTGATGCCATCAATTTTCTTCCCAAAGACACAACCAAATCATCATCATGAGGCATTATGTGATCCCATCATTCTTCTTTGTGTACTAACTCTTCTAGCACCATGGGCAAATACATTCGCCCAAGACATCCCTCTTCACTCCCACCAAATGCAAAGACATTCACTGCCAAGCATCCTGCCATGTGTTTATCTACTTTCATAGCTTACATCAGTTCTTTTTCTGTTAACCCCTTCCCTGTCCAGTCCCGTGTCTACAACATGGTGTGTGATGCCATTGATGATGTCATAACTTTTGATGTCATAGTCCTGGAATGATGGCTTTTGATTTAGACAAGTCAGGAAAGATATACCTCAAGACCATTTTCTCAGATTGAGTCTAACAGGTCTTTAAACTTTATAAGAAAATCGATAATTTCTGTTTTCCTCTGGCAGTGAAGGGGTTAAAGCAACGCATGCGCACTAAAATTAAAAAACATTACAACGGACAACCAAGAACATAACAAAAATACATGGCGCTAGAAGAGTTATAAAGCCGGCCACAGACTATGTCACTGCCTCACGTGACTCGAACAGGTCATGACGTTTCACCTCATTTGCATACCATCCTGCTCAATCAGTCTGACTCAGTCGGGCCCAGTCAGGTGACAGGGCCGAATAGGGCGGGTTCTAAATGTCACTGATCGAGTCAGATGGCTTGTGACCTCTTCTGTGCGGGAAACAAAATTTGGTCAATGTCACGACCTGATCGAGTCATATGAGGCAGTCGCATAGTCTGTCTCCCGCTTAAGACTGCAACCTGTACTGCAAAGAGACAGAAGTGATCATCCCGAGAAGAAGAAGAAGAAGAAGAAGAAGAAGAAGACAATCATTTTGATGATGATGAAGATGATGATGATGGTGATGAAGAAGAAGAAGAAGAAGACAATCATTTTGATGATGATGAAGATGATGATGGTGATGAAGAAGAAGAAGATGATGATGATGATAATGACCCAGGAATGTATATGAAATAATAATCATCACAACCCAGCAATTCCTATTCAATAAACAGCTCACAAGAATAGAAGTCCATCTATGACATATATATGCAGGAGTGTTTGTATCAAACAGTACAAAAGCATACAAAGAATAATATGCCCTCCTTTACATATCCAGTTTGCAAATGGTACCGTACACAATCAATCATTAAAATCATCATTATATCATCATGATCGTATTCAACACCAATAATACACAGCAATATTTATAAGGAGCTACAATTTTGAAAGGTACCGTAACTTGTAGCTGCAGTTTTGACAAAATTAATGTGTCTTTATGTCACAAAATACACAAAGAATTATGCTGCCAATTTCACATCCAGTATTCAAGTTGTGCATATGTGTGTGTGTGTGTGTGTGTGTGTGTGTGTGTGTGTGTGTGTGTGTGCTTGCATGTGCGCGTGTGTATGCGCATGCGTGTGTGCACATCCAGTGTGCATGAGTATGTGCGCATTTTATGTGCAAGAAAATGTAAAAAATCACTGTTATACAAACAGAGTAGAAATACTGTAATGTTGCACACACACACACACAAACGCACGCACACACACACACGCACACACACACACGCATGCACACACGCACGAACACACACACGCATGCACGCACGCACGCGCGCGCACACGCACACACACACACACACACTCAGAGCTGAAGACAATGTTTTTAAACAATGCATGGATGTTTGGCACCCTGCTTCCATTGTTTTGACTGCCTAACTTGTCAAACATTAAAACTGAGGCATTGCCAAAAACTGGATAGCATTGACACAGTGCAAACTTCTGCCTACAGACGGAAAATCCAGCTTAACCCCTTCCCTGCCGGCTCCGTGTCTATTAGGAGCACTATGATGCATTTGATCATGTCGTAACATTTGATGCCACAACCATGGAATGTTACTTTTTGCTTCAGCTCAGGAAAGATGTATCTCTAGACCCTTTCGTCAGATTGAGTCCAGCACTGTAACAGGTCTATTTTTAAATTTAAAAAAAAATTAATTCCAAAAATTTTCTCCGGCACTGAAGGGGTCAATTTGTTTACAACCCATACAGACAAATGCCAAGTACAAAATAAATAAACAAATTATTACAAGTAGGTGATTCAAACACACCAGGAAATGCTATTTATTGTGTTAACCGCTTGCTATTTCATCTTCCAATTCCTTGACTTGAAAATATTTTTATCAATGTTGTGTTATGGGTATTATAGCATTAGCCAATGAGATCAAATAATTTATAAATAATATGTACATGCTCTAAATATAGCAACAGAGAGAGAGGCAGAGAGTAAGAGATACATAAATCCTGCATCCAACATAAATCCTGCATCCAAGAAGAAAGGTGGCAGAGTGGTTAAGATGTTTACCTGCCAATTTCAATGCATGAGTCTGCAGCGTGAGTGACCTGGGTTTGAATCCTGGCCTTGCTCTTTCTTTCCAAGGAAAATTGAACTGAACATCGAGTCCTTCAGATGGGGACTTAAAGCTAATCTGACCCATGCACTTTACGCAAATAAAAATCCCACGGCTGCTAAAAGTCGGTATGAGCAGGGAGAAATCCTGCTGCCTGGTATGATGAAATTGATAGCTAGGTTTCCCAAGTCTGCCCCCATCCCCTCCTCACCCTGTCCCTCTAAAAACAAATTGTTTTAATTGGGTAGGCACTGCGCTTGCTGTGACGCACTCTCTGGGGAAGAGCAGCCCGAATTTCACAGATATAAGTCTCTGTGACTAGAATATACTAAATACCAAATTTCTATATGGTACTGAGGGTCATTCTGGTCAACTCCAAACCAGATAACGTTACTTTTGAAGGTAAAACCAGGCCTCTTCATTTAAATCTTGTCAATGTTTTTTGTGATTTGGGCTGATCGAGCCATAGACGAAAACATAATCCTCTTTCGAGGAAATAGAAATAGAAATGTGTTCTTCATTCTTCCGCACATGTTCAAGACAGTACTTTTTGCACTGATCTCACAGACAATAGTGTAGATAAATACATGTAAATGAAAATAAACTGAAATAGGTCTCGAGAAAAGAGAAGGCAAAAGATGTGTGTGTGTGTGCGTGTGCGTGTGCGTGTGTGTGTGTGCGTGTGTGCGCATGCACGTGTGTGAATGTGTACTTGGGCAAGACTCAGGGATCCTGTGCTTAAACTAACCAAATTTAAGAACTAAAAAGGCAACGGAAATTCAAATAAAAAGCAGCAATAGATAATCCTAATGAAAAACCTTTAAAACTAAAAAGGGAACAACATTCAAAAACAAAAACCCAAAACAGAAAAACGATAATGAAAACAATAACAAACAAAAAAAAGAATTGAAAAAAACCCCAAAATACCATAAAGAAATGAACAAACTTATAAACCAATCATCAACAACTGTAGAATAAAACCAACCAGCAACAAGAGAGAAAAAAAGAGAAAAACAAAACCCCAAATCAATCAAGAGACAACCAGAGAGCCAGCCATGGAGACTGTTATCTTTATAAATGAAAATTAGACTATTTAGACTATCAAGTCAGACAGAAAGTCACACACACACACACGCGTGTGCATGCACACGCACACACACTCTCTCTATATATACATATATTTGCACCCCCATGTCATCTAAGCTATGTAAGCCAATGACAATTAAAACAGTTCAGCGTTCTCTCTCTCTCTCTCTCTCTCTCTCTCTCTCTCTCTCTCTCTCCCACACACACACACACACACACACACACACACACACACACACACCAAACCAAACCAAACAGACCTTTATCAAGTTTAACTTTAACTGACAAGCTAAATTAATGATACAGCCAAAATCTAAAATAATAACATCAACAAGAAAAGCAATAATAATTATTTAACTGATGACAAGCTCTCTAAATGCATTAGCTTCTGGTTTCCTGCTCGGAGCCATTAACCCCATAGTGACAAACAAGGCATTCTTAATGCTGACAGACATTAGGAACAAGGCGAAACAAACAAGACGTTAACCCTTTCACCGCCAAAGTCGCATTTTAGCACCACAGTGATTTAACACCTATGTCACTAAAAGGTATCAAATTGGGGTCTATTATCCAAAGACCCTGTTGTCTTAGTTTTGGGAAGTAAGGATAGAACTTCATTTTAGATGTTACAGAAGAATCCCCAATACTGCAGATGGATTTTGTTCTCTACCCAGATACATTTCATGGACATTTTTGGCTGAAATATGGCTGGCGGTGAAAGGGTTAAGCCATATAAACATTAAAAACAAACACCCAAATTTGTACAGGCAAGAAATGATTTTGAAGGTCAAAGCCTTCTTTGTCAATCCTTGGACCGATGATGACATCAGTTGTTAAGCCATATTAATATTTGGCCTGTAAATCTGATCTTTGAAATGATGCTATGCGCAACAATATAAAAGGCATCCTTGATGCAGAAAAAGAACAAAGCAAAACAAACAAAATGTTAACAGTTAAGCCATATAAATCAGGGGTGGGATTTGACCAAAGAAAAAAAAAAGGAAAACTAGATTTTCAACAACCCGTGGCCCACCCCCTGAACAAAATTTGATTTATAAACTGTACGGCCGGCCATGATTGACATGGCGGAAGTTAGGATTGTCTTATTACTGCGACAGAACGAAACCGAAACAAGAGTGTGTTTCTTCCCAATTTGTTTTTGGACGGATTTTTTTTTTTTCAATGTCAGAATTTTTTTTAAAATACCGGATTTCAGGCAAAAACCGGACAAAATCCCACCCCTGATAAATATTTGGCCTGTAAATCTGATCTTTGAAATGATGCTATGCGCAACAATATAAAAGGCATACTTGATGCAGAAACAGAACAAAGCAAAACAAACAAAATGTTAAGCCATATAAATATTTGGCCTGTAAATCTGATCTTTGAAATGATGCTATGCGCAACAATATAAAAGGCATACTTGATGCAGAAACAGAACAAAGCAAAACAAACAAAATGTTAAGCCATATAAATATTTGGCATGTAAATCTGATCTTTGAAATGATGCAATTGTGCATTAGGCCCAAAACAAATATAGTTGTGGTTAAGGTAACATGGCCCCCAAAAAATAGGGTAGCACCTAATTTTTTTTTTTAATTTTTTTTTTTAAAAGGTCAAATTTGACAAAACACAAGATCTCACTCTATCACTCTCTCTTACTCTCTTGGTGTGTGTGTGTGTGTGTGTGTGTGTGTGTGTGTGTGTGTGTGTGTGTGTGTGTGTGTGTGTGTGTGTGTGTGTGTGTGTGTGTGTACATATAGGCCTACATGGTGTGTGTCATGAAAATCGAGTAATTTAAAGTAAAGAACCCAAAGAAATAAAACTTTCTCTTTCTCAACAAAATTGTAAGCTCTTCACTCCCAGCTCTTTGAGATCGCTTAGTGGTGTTGAAAACTCTAGTTCGAAAGGTTCAGCTAAGATAGCTGAACCACCTCGGCAAGTGATAATGTTTTCCTTTCCTAAATCCGGGTGAATGTCCCGGAAAACATCCACGAGCGTGTAAGATGCTTTGAAACTATGAAAGTGCTAATCACCCTCATATTTTCAGAAATATGAGCGCATGGCTATCTCTCTTTCTTTCTTTTTTTTGGACAAGGCCAAAAAAAAATCATAGGGTCGGCCGAAAAAAATAGGGTAGGTAGGGATACCTTAACCACAAGTAATTTTTTTGGTGGCCTTAAATAATTGTATTCAAACAACAACAAACTTATGTGCAGCTTTCCAAGACACTAGGATACAACTTAGTGTAAAAAAAACAATTGCATGCATTCTCAAGGCAGAAAAAATAGGTCAAAATAATTGAATACAAAAAGCATTCTTGCATAATGTTACATGTATAAGATTATTAAAGGTATACAAATAGCTGAGTGGCAAACCGAAACGTTACAAACCATCTTGCAACAATAATATGTGCTACTTTAAAAAAAAAAAAAAAAAAAAAAAAAAAAAATAATGCTGATGATGGTTGCATCTACTTTAATTTAAGGACAGTCAGAACAAAATATTACCAAATATATACTGGTAACAAAAACAAATTGGGCCCAAAATTCTCACGAGATTCAACAGCACAGATTTTTTTTTTTTAACCCTTTCGCCGCCGTCCATTCTTCAGCCAAAAAATACCATTAAACTTAACTGGGTAGAAAAAGAAACGTATTTGCAATATAGGGAATTCCTCTGTGACATGTACATTAGGCCTGCCCTTACCTCCCAAAATTAAGACAATATGGTCTTCAGATAACAGGCCCTGATTTGATGCCTTTTAGTGACATGGGTGTTAAACCATTGTGGTGCATATTAATGCGACATTGGCGGTGAAAGGGTTAAGTCCCTAAGAATTTGGTGAAATTTGTGAACAATCATTGATTATACAGATGAACTGAAGTAACAGACGTCATATTTGATACATCTGAACTATTCTGCCAATCTTCAAAATGATAATTTCAGCACTTTATTGCATGATGATCAAGGATATATTTTTGTTTCTCACACAGACAGAGAAAACCACAGTTCTTTGTTCTGATTATCAAGAACTTTCCTGCTTCAAGTGAAGGAAGAAAAGAAACAGACTAATAAGCTTCTTCTGTCTGTGAGAGAAAATGGAGTTTTACGTCCTCTTGGTCTGAATCAGACACATATGGGACATTTGTAAATACAAATACGGTGGGAACAATACTGGAGGCAATGCCCGGAGGCAGTACGAAACCAGTAAAGTCCCGATTTTAAAAATTAATACAGATAGCTGTAGCGGTGACCACGCCTCGGTTAAACCTCATCGGCTATGGTACCGCCACAAGTATGTTATAAAATTTCTTCTGTCTGTCTTGATGAAAAATATTATTAAGAGGAAGAGACAAAAATGAAAGATGGAGATGAAAATAATTAATACTGTATTTCTTTCTTTTCGTTTTTATTCTTCTTTCTTTGTTGTTGATTCTGCTTTTAGTCCATTTTGTAATTGAGTGTTTGTTGTTGTTGTTATTGTTGCTGCTGCTGATTTTGCTTTGAGACTATTTTGTAATTGGGTGAGAGTGTATGCTTACAATTTCATCAAATGGAATGAAAAACATAACACACACACACACACACACACACACACAAAAAAAAAAACAACCCACACACACACACACGCATGCATGCACACACACACACACACATTTTACAGAAAAACAAAACTGCGAAGCTAATATTGTCTTGAAATGGACGCTCAGACCAGCTCCTTAGATAGCAACATAACATACATGCTTACTTGGCAGAATGGCAAAGGGAAAGGGATAACATTAAACTGCTAAAAAAATTTTTAGAAATAGACACCTAAATGGAGCCAATGAAATCCAATACAGTTTCTTCTGTAGCTATCACTGACTCTGAGTATGCAGGGGTGTGAAGGATTGTGAGATTCGATTACAAATGTTATTATCATGCATACATGACGCGAACTGTCACTTCTCCCTCCCCCCCCCCTCTCTCTCTCTCTCTCTCTCTCTCACTCAAACACACATGTGTGCGCATGCATTGCGCACACACACAAACACTCATACACACATTCATGGACACGCTTCTTGCAAGCACACATACACATACATACACTTTTTCCATCTATGAACACAATACACTTTTTTTCTCTCATTCTCACTCAAAATGTTCATCTAATATCAAAAGGTATCAGTTTCCTTATCTTTTACCTTGTGAAAGGTTTCAAAATCAAACAACACTACAGCATTAGTTTTACTTCTACTCTTTTTAAAGTTTAAAACTCAACAGAAAGTTAGACAAAACCAAAAACAAAAAAGTGAAAAACTTTCATACCTTACAAATATTAACACAACTATGTAATTTCAATCAATTGAAAGGTTGTTTCTTCTACTTTTATAATTACTGGAACAAGTAGTTTTTATTTTAACTCAAAATGTAATTTCTTATTAGAACAAAGACTGAAATAGTGAGGCTAAGAGAGGACATAACGAAGGAGGATGCTTTGTTTGCTTCCATTTGGCTCTGATCCACTCATTGCTAGTCGATTGGCATTGTAATCAACTTTGGTGGAGGGGAGTTAATTTGAGAGTTCTCCCCCTTTGCTCAATTTTGCTTATTAGAACATTTGCTTTTCTCCGAACTTTCAAAAAGTTTTATTCAAAGTTGGCTAACCTGCATGTATAATGGTGAATTAAAAGGCATAATTTTGTTTCAAAACTCATTACAGGTTGAGCATTCAAATATGAGGTTTCCTCAAACCCTTTTCTCCGACCTACCTCCTCTTACTTCCAACCCCTCCTCTCTCCATCCACACACCCAGACGCCTCTTTCGATTTCTCCTACGAGCAACTTAATAGAAATTTATTGCACTGCGGTGCGCCCAGATCTACAATTTGGAAATATTCCAAGAATACCCGGCAAAGTTATACCATAATTTATCAAGTTGAGGCTGAGGTCGTAAGTTACCTTTTGCCTGCTAGTTTTTTCCCCAGACTACTGTGGACTGATGTGCAGATGCAAGGAATTTGATTGAAAGCTCCTGGCTCTGCCTCTAATGTGCAATTACAGAGTGTGTGCGTGCGATTTATTAGTTGACAGTGTGGCAATGTGTGGTAACCTTTAGAGAGAGAGAGAGAGAGAGAGAGAGAGAGAGAGAGAGAGAGAGAGAGAGAGAGAGAGAGAGAGAGAGAGAGAGAGAGAGAGAGAGAGAGAGAATGAGTGTTGATGCTTTATTGAACTGATTGTATTTTGTATTGTGTTCTTTGGTGGGGTGAGTGGTGGTGATGGTAACGGTGTGTGTGTGTGTGTGTGTGTGTGTGTGTGTGTGTGTGCGTGTGCGTGTGTGTGCGTGTGTGTGTGCGTGTGCGAGTGAGTGCATATGTATATGTGCGTACGTGCGTGCCTGCGTGGGTGGGGGGTGGTGTGTATGCCTATTTGCATGTGTGTGAGCGATTATTTGTTTTGTTCTTGAATTTCTTGCTTTTTAATTTTGTTGTTGTTAAGCGCATAGAGCTCCACATTTGGTGGAGGAGTGCGCTATATAAATGATTCACTATTATTATTATTATTATTAATGTTGCTTGAACTCAAGCAAAAGACCATTGTGGAACCACAGGGGCAGATTATGGGGGTTTCCTGGTTGCACGGGACCCCCCCCCCCCCCCCCCCCCCCTCAGATACCCAAAATCTGTGTGTGTGTGTGTGTGTGTCACTGTGTGTTACACACATACACACACAGAATGGATCATCCACGACCATGTTTTATAACCATTAACTATATTAAGAATATGCTGGAAACCCCCCTTGATCAACAGCATAATCCACCCCAGGGTAAATGAATGCAGAGAATCAATTTGATATGTAGGTCCATCAATAAGATGCAGCAAATACAGTATAAGATAGACTGGACCAATAACTTTATGCTCTGAAATTTGCAGAATTGTTGCGACAAGAATTGGCAAAGTAATCCTACCACTCTGGACTTGGGTGCAAATGCAGGGAATTTTACTGTATGCTCAGTTATAACAAAAGCGCAGTTAAAAGACTGCTGCCAATATTGACATCAAATTTACAATCTGTAAATGTTGCAAGAATAGCATACAACCAGACAGACCATTAGGTAGATTAGGATGCATGCAAGCGCAAAAGTGGGCAAAGATGTATTTTAGCACCCAACCCCGAAGTTATGCATCAAAATATTTCACTGAGAAGCAACATTCTGTCATTTCTGAGAATGGGATAGAGTTATGATCAGCATAGTACAGAGGGACCTCCCTTATAAGACCTCCCATTATAAGACTCCCTCCCACATACTTCTCTGAGACACTGCCCTTCTTTGTAAGTATTAAAATTACCTCCCTTATAAGACCCCTCCCTTATAAGACCCCTCCCTTATAAGACCTCCCATTATAAGACTCCCTCCCACATACTTCTCCGAGACACTGCCCCTCTTTGTAAGTATTAAAATTACCTCCCTTATAAGACCCCTCCCTTAAAGACCCCTCCCTTATAAGACCTCATTTTGGATGGTTTTTGAAGGTCTTATAAGGGAGGTTCCACTGTATTATTTTCATGAAACTGAAAGAAGCAAACTTTGAGATTGAGGGTCATAAACATGAGGGTGTGTGTGTGTGTGTGTGTGTGTGTGTGTGTGTGTGTGTGTGTGTGTGTGTGTGTGTGTGTGTGTGTGTGTGTGTGTGTGTGTGTGACTAAAATACATCTTTGCTAAAACTGCTGTCCTTTGACATTCAGCATAGGGATACATGAAAAAGTAATATAATAAAAAGGCAAGTGTGTGTCTCTGTGTCTGAAACACAAAAAGGGCCTAATGTAACTCCTCCGTTTTTCGACCGAATCACTTCAAATTTGCTATGAGCCCTAATAATCATAACAAGTCTGAGATTCAAGGACCTGTTGGCCTGTTTGCCCCTCTCTCCACCCTGCTTCTCTCCCTCCCCTCCCCCCATCACTCCCCCACCCCTTCCAATATAACCAGACAGGATAAAGAATGAAGACACAAAAAATCTTATTAGGTATTAGGTACTTTATAGTCACAGAGGCATTTCTGTGAAATTTGGGTTGCTCCCACCTGGAGAGTGCGTTGCAGCCAGAGGCGCGCCACCCAATTTAAAAAAAAAAGTGTGACTGATGAGGGGGGGGGGGAGATAAATTTTTACCAAATGACAACTTTTTCGTTGCCACTGGGTTTAACGTATGCTAAGTGCATGGGCACACGGGACCTCAGTTTATCATCTCCACATTCAGACCGTAAGGCCTAGTGCAAAGTGAGAGGAAAAATCCCCATGAAACTCAGGTTCAAACTCGGGTTTACTTGACACGAAGCGAACGCGCTACCACTGTGCCACTCTACACCATCTTGCAGACCTAACTGAGTTCAATTACTTTACGGTCTTGCAATGGTTCAAAGCACAAATTTATACTACCTTCATAAATTCAGCAGGCGAAATTGTAGTAGGCAAATGCAGGACTGCTGTCCCTTGCCATTCGGTATTGACACAGGGAAAATATGAATCTCATATCATTCAAGGTTCAAAGGTCAGCCAGCCACCCTTCCCCTCCTCGACTTAACTAGACAGGATAAAGGGTTAAGTTGCAGTTTAGGACCCCCCCCCCCCCCCCCCCCCTTCGTCCATGCATGTTTACAACTCTCAATCTCAAAATCTAGTTCTTTCAGTTTCATGGATGGATCCATGATCCCAATGATCCTAGGCTGATCCCAACCCTATCCCTTTACCGAGAACAGTAGAATGTTGCTTCTCAGTGCAAATGTTCAATAATGTGGAAATTTGAATGGATGGGGTGGGGGTGGGGGTTGTCTAAACTACAACTTTGCCAGATAAAGCATGGTGATGCAGGGAATTTTACTGCAAGTCGAGTTGAGTCAACAGAAAGACTGCGGCATATCACTTTACAATATTATTGGGAATGTTGCAAGAACTACACACAGTAGCAGACTCACCATCAAGGATTCCGATGCAAGGAAATGCATGACTGCTGTCCCTTGCCAGCCAGTATCGATACAGCAAAAATAATAATTCCCAACAAGTCAAAGGTTCAAGGGATTGACTGCCCACCACCCTCACCCCCCTTCCTTTTAACATGTCCTTCCAGAGAGGGGATAAAGTATGGGCCAGGCAATATCTGGCAATATTCTACCTTAGACTAGTTTTAAGACACCCCCTGACATGTTTATCAAGACCCTCAAATCTAAAAAAGTCTGCATGGTTGGTTGATGGTTCATCTCACATGTGCTGCTTGCAGCCAGCGGATGCTTAAACCCCATTTTCATCCTTGCTGATCCTAACTGAGTGAGTAGCCCTAGATCCATTTCCTGAGAGTGGCAGAAACTTAAGTTCTCAGTGAAAATTTTCAATGCACAAATTTGAGGTGTGTTCTTAAAATGCGAGCTAGACACCCCACCCCACCCCCCTAATGTTTACGGCCCTCAATCTCAAAGTCTGTAAAAATCCTTTTCTAACATCTTCTCTATAACTTCCATCCTTTTACCTTTATGATTCATACTGACATCAGAGACAATATCAAAGTCAATTAACAAAATAGCAATTATTTTTTTCATGGATTTTGTCACCCATACCTGTTTGACAGGTGCATTAAACCAACAAGGAAAACCTCTACAAATTGGGGGAAAACAATTGTTCTTTTGGAAACCTTGGAGTGAGTGAATGTATGTGTGCGCTCTGGCTTCCTGAATGTCACATGCGTTTTAAAGATTGGTCACGTTTTGTTTCATTTTCTCAAAACTGTTTTTCTTTTTTGAATAACAGAGCACATGATTTTCTTAAACGGTTATTTATTCACTTTCTCACAATGACATGCATACACACCACAGTGTGCATGTATATTATTTCTGTATTCCTTTTTCAGACATTCACAATAAAAATAATATCCCCCCAAAAATTCTGTACTCTGGCAAAAATGTTTCTGCTATTTTATTTTGGCAACACATTGTTTCTTTGTCTAATATCTCCCAAGAAACACATTTTGCTCTATTTTTTTTTTAACTTCTTTTATGTCTCCCTCTCTTTCTTGGACTCTGTCTCTTCCTCTTTTTAAACACAAACGCGCTCTCGCTCTCTCTCTCTCTCTCTCTCTCTTTTCTCTTAAAAAAATAAAAGTTTAATGCTCTATATTCTTTATATTCATCCTGATCTCTCTCTCTCTCTCTCTCTCCTGCTATAAACTTTGATTAATTAATTAAAAGTGCTTACAGCATGCGATATCAGGCGCAATCCTTCCCCATGTTATCAGTTCTAAATTACAGTTTGAACACCGTCATTTAACACTAAAGGGAATTGGGGGGGGGGGGGGGGAGACTGCCTGTTCGATGGCCAAGCAAAAACCCAATATTGCTACAAGAAACCTGATAAGAGCAAACTGATGCACAAAATTAGCACAAGACCATTGCCTTTTTCTTCTTCTTTTTTCTCTACTTTTTCCCCCCATCTTTTTTGTACTCTCTGTTATGTAAAAACAGGAGTACATTCAAAATGGGAATGAGGGCTGTGGGTTTCTATCTTTGTGCATGTGTGTGCGTGCGTGCGTGCGTGTGTGTTGTGTATGTGTGTGCATGCGTGCGTGCGCATGTGTGCGTGCGTGTGTGTGTGGTGTGTGTGATTGTGTGTGTGTGTGTGTTGTGTGTGTTAAGTGTGTGTGCGTGTGCGCGAACATCCATGTGTGAACTTCGCAGTGCCTAAACCCCTGCAAAACCAATCTAATTGAAACTAATGGCTGAATGGTTCTTCATGAACTGAAGTTGTGAGAGAGAAAATCTGTTTAACGTCCTCGGTCTGGAACAGACATATATGGGACATTAGTAGACATAAAGATGGTGGGAACGATCCTCGAGACAATGCTCAGAGGCAGTGCAACACCAGTAAAGTCCAATTTTTTTAACAAAACATATGCATACATGTATAAAGTGAAGTTGTGAACTGTGATGTCAAAATTACCAAATGGCAAGCTACACCAACGTAATCCCCGTGAATTAAATTGAATATTTAAAAGACGCTGATTACTTGAAAGTAAATGTTTGGATTAAAAACAAAATAAGTATAGTGAAGGCTTTTTTTGTAAAATATTTAATTACTCAGTATTGTCATACCAGTATAAGAAGAAACAAATTTACACACAAAAAAGAACTCACAGTGACCCAAGAGTCAAAAGTTCTCTCTCTTGACTTTCTTCAGTAACTGGGAGTACAGTTTATATGGCTACGCCACCTTGTTTTTTAAAATAACACAAATCCTGCTCTTGGCTGCAAAAATCAATAGCTAAGGCCGTTTCGACGGTTACCAATATTCATTATGTTTGATCACATGCGCATACGCGCTCATACACACACACACATACATGCATGCATGCACACACATACATGCGCGCGCGCGCGCACACACACACACACACACACACACACACACACACACACACACACACACACACACACACACACACTATTTCAACATATATTTCTTTACACCATGAACAGAACTGTACATCAAGAAGCACTTGTTTCATATTTTATTTCTCCCTTTCACCATCCTCACAATGAAGTTTTGAAACCAACTTACAGGTTCAATATACAATGGAACCTCCCTTATAAGACCTTAAAAATAATCCAAAATCAGGTCTTATAAGGGAGGATTTTTAAGGTGTTATAAGGGAGGGGTCTTATAAAGGAGGTAATATCAATACTTACAAAGGGCAATGTCTCAGAGACGTAGGTCTTATATGGGAGGGAGCCTTATAATGGGGTCTTATAAGGGAGGTTCCACTGTATATCATAACCATCATATGAACACTTAAAAAACCTTTATATTAACAACAAAATGATACACCAATGGCCTCAAAGCACTGTGCTGACCTTTCTTTATCTCTCTCTCTCTCCACCATCCTCGCAAAAGATGTTCAAGCAAAATCATATTCAGTACAATTTTACAACCATACGCATACTATACTCAGAACAAACTATTAACAACCTACAATACAGTCTGTTCATCACAATATCCATACACAATATACAGTAACAAAGATTGATAAAAAATCAAACAAATTTCACTTCACGTCCCTTTGGAAAAGAACTCTTCTCAACATGTAATTTTTGCTTATGCATTTTCTGTCTTTTTGGTGGGTGGGTGTGACTGCATGTGTGCATGTGAGTTCTTTGACTTTACGTTCTTCCACCACAAGTGATTCAGGCAATATTATTTTGTGGTGTAGATGAGCATGTATATGTGATTGTCACTTTGTGTGTATAAACAAATAATGGACAAGGAATAGCCTAGTGTATGTACATACATGTGTCTGAGTGTGCTTGCATGTAAGAGTGTGATGGGACATACATGCATGCAACCTTTCTCTTGCATGATCTGAATCAAAGCTAATTCTTGGGACCTGCTTGTGACCTCTAAACCATCCATGGTCACCTTAATGCAACAAACTGGACCGGTGGTTGTAACCAGTGAAACGGCACAGAAAAGATCAGCCACCAGAGGAAATGACAAAAGAGATGTGCTTGCCACTTTCGGGGAAATCATGTACATATATATGACAAACAATACTGCAAAGAAGCAAGCCATATGGGAGTAGAAAGTAGTGGGGATGGGGGTAAAGTAGAGAGGGTGGGGTGGACTGGAGTGGGTTGAAATAAAGAGTTAAAGATTTTGTCCACCAAAAGCTAGACGACTTCATCCATGAGAATGACAATGACAATGAAAAGGTGAGAACGTGTGATAAGAAACAATGCTGAGATCGATACAAAATGTTGCCCACTCAAGAATGGCAGACAAATAGGTTGACAAGAATTTTGGGGGTGGCTTGAGAAAACACTGGACTGGAAGACAGTAGCAAAGTTGGGGGAGAGGGGGAGGAGCAATTTAATGTCTGGGTCGTTTGGGCCAGGTGGCAATGGGAGGAGCTGGGGGGGGGGGGGGGGGGGGGGAGTAATCAGGGATGTGGGTATCAGGCTACGTGAACTGGAGAAGGATATGAAAAACGTGAGAGACACTGATGCAGACCATGTACATTTTCGAGAACACAATGATATACCGACGGTTGAGCCAAACATTGTGACGAATATTGACAATAACTGTGGTAAGGGAGATTTCAGAATGCAACAGGCAAATACTAGGATGAGTCGACGGGGAGTGAAAGAGGGGACGGAGAAAGAACCCAGAGGAGCTATCCAGAGCACAATACTGGACACCTACCTGACGTCATCATTACCCCTGAGCCATTGCCAGTGGCCGCAATCACATTACCTAAGTAACAAAGCCAGGTTAGAGGTAGTATATTGATGATAATATCGCTAGTGGAAATGATATTATATAAGATAATGATGATGATAGCAATAATAATAACAATTATAATAGCGATCATTCAAATTCATTTACAAACTGCTTTTTATTTCACTGAGCAGAGAGGCCTTTACAGTATGCAGAATCTAATTTATAAAAATTAGTTAAAGAAAAAAAAAAGGAACCAAATAAACGGTCCAACACAAAGCGCTTTAAAAGTCGAAATATGTCATTCTAAAAGATGGCAAAACTAAAATTCATAAAAATGAGGGCTTATTGTCACAGTTGCCTTAATCAATTTGTAAAAACACAGCAGTATTGACACACACACACACACACACACACACACACACACACACACACACACATTACAGCTAGATTCTTGACAGCTATAAAGAAGGGCATTACAATTACCGTAAAATCCCTAGCAAAAGCCCCTCCCCCTGCACAGATTTTGGACAAAATCAGGGGATGGGCGTTCACCCCTTTGTACGAAAAAAATCCCGTTTTGGCCAATAAGTGGGGCAGGTGTTTGCTAGATACTGGGAAATTGCTAGGGATTTTACAGTATATAAAATATTTCATCATGCAAATAATGATAACAATGACAAATGTATGGGTGCTTCTACAAAATCCTGGACAACTTGAAAAGCAGGGATCCATTAGGGCCACCTTGTCACCTACTTCCCAGCAGGGCACAGTAGCAGCATCCCTTTTGGGTGGAGAAAGGGCAATGCCCCTCTAAAAACTGAAGGGAAAATGCTCCTTGACAGGATTTGACAGGGACTGGCTCTCCCTGAAGCAAACTACAAACCAGAGTGAGGCATGACATGGGCAGAGTGACAAGTGGTGTTAGGGACAAAACATGGCAAGGTGAGAAAGGGAGGTTGCTCCCCATTTTTTGTTTTTTTAAACCTAAACTTCAGACAGAGGCCAATGAAATATACCGTATTTTATGGACTAAAAGGCGATACTTTTTTTTCCCAGACTGATAATATGACTGATAATATAGTTTAAAAAACACACTATAATATCAAAATCAGAGTTTTGTGTAAAAAAAAATTGGGGTGTGTGCCTTATAGTCCATAAATTATGGTAAACAAAAAAACCAAAAACACACACACACACAAAATGCTGAATTCAGGCACATATGCTGAAGAGAAGCACCCATGCAAATGTTGCAATAATTGACAAACATGACCACGACAATTGATCCCCATGTGATATGATCTACACCAGCTGTTTCAAAATTTGCATTAAAAATATTGGATATGGCAGTGTATGGCAGACTTAAATAGAAAGAGGGTGAGGTGGGTGGGTCGGGGGGGCTGCTTCTTTGCAGTAGTGAACATTATAACACAGATGTTTTGAACACATGACAACATTTATTTCCGTTGTTTTACACTATCGCGATGTAAGGAAATAGTAAATCAGACTGAAACATCCATTTTTAATATGCATACATTTATTAAAATTTCACTGTCAATTAGTCGTGTATTCTCTCTTTGAAAAAAAAAGTATACGAAAAAAGTCTGAAGCATGCAAAATAATACAAAGAAAGAAAAATAATCAAGAACATTAATTTTGATATGATCAGCAAGCAGTCTTTCTTTTGTAGAATCTGAGAGAGAGAGAGAGAGAGAGAGAGAGAGAGAGAGAGAGAGAGAGAGAGAGAGAGAGAGAGAGAGAGAGAGAGAGAGAGAGAGAGAGAGAGAGAGAGAGAGAGAGAGAGAGAGAGAGAGAGAGAGAGAGAGAGAGAGAGAGAGTGACTGATGCATGAGAGAATGAGAGAGAGAGAGAGAGAGTGTATGTGTGTGTGTGTGTGTCTGTGTGTGTGTGTGTGTGTGTGTGTGTGTGTGTGTGTGTGTCTGCGTGCGTGCGGTCATGTGTGTGTTGTGTGTGTGCATGCATGCCGATGCAAAGAACACAACATTACCGGTATCCACATTTATAACTCAGTTCCCCTAGGGTTGGTTTTTTTCCAATCAACTTTTATTAGTCAGTTTATTGTCTATCGTTTACATCAGACATCCTTATGCCTTCATCCATTCATTTTCTCTCTCCCTCCTTCAAATTCTCCCAGCACTCTCTCTCTCTCTCTTGAGTAGTAGAGGTCCAAAATAAGTAGACTACTACTCGAAAAGAGTAAACAGGTCTGGTATACTTAACCCATTATGGCCAAATAGCCTGTGAAAGCAGAAACTACTTGTAAAGAAGGTTAATTCAAAATGCTTTGGCCGATATTGGCCAACAAAAAAGCCATAACATTTGAAACCATGTTTTGGTCTGCAAAATGTAATCCCTTATGTAAAAGCACGAGGGGGGGAAAAAGCATGCAAAAAAATCAAAATTAAAAATCCAGCACAGTCTCTTCTTTTTTTTTAAAGATAGAAAAAAAGACTTGGATGCACACTTTGTACCAACTGTAATAAGAAATAACGAAGCAATGAAATATCACACAAACTGTATCAAGAAACCAATCATAAGTCCACACTTTCACACAAACTGTAACAAGAAAATAACACGCAAATCAGAAGTCAAAACAGCACAACAGCTGCTTATAATAGCAGACAGCTAAAAGGAAAAAGGAATCAAATCCAACAGAAAAAAACCCATTTTCTTCATTAAAGCAATCATCCAAAACTTTTTAAAAGAACACCAGTCATTTGTCTGATTTTTTGGCTAAGGGATCCACACTTGTGCCGGTACAATGAACTGAAAGAGAACATGTAGAAAAAGCGATTTGCAAAGGCTGGATTTTATCAAATCAAATCAGGACAACAAATGATGCAAACAATAAATTTGTGAAGATAAAGAAAAAGTGGTGTCTGCATTTAAACTGAGCAGTCCTCTATGACACATACATCACTATCAGTGATAATTTCAATGCAAGTGTGTGTGTGTGCGTTGTGTTGTAGTGTGGTGTGTGTGTGTGTGTGTGTGTGTGTGTGTGTGTGTGTGTGTGTGTGTGTGTGTGTGTGTGTGTGTGGTGTGTGTGCGTGTGCATGCATGCATGCATGTGTGTGTGAATAGAGTACTGTACACAATAACTGATTATTGGATAACAGACCATAGATTTATCTGAACATGGTACCAAAAGGCTATTTTGGTAACACTTGGGTTAAAATGTCATTTTTAATATTTATAATTATACATAAGTATCTCAAGACAAGACCAGCTCATACAGTGTTGCATCTCTCAACACCTGAAAGGCATAACATATAAATACAGTGACTCCTTTG
>JAGGCT020000611.1:0-50000 GCA_017654935.2 Phymorhynchus buccinoides | reverse complement strand
GGCACCTGAAAGAAATTTCTCCTTGGGAGATAATAAAGTGATTTTGATTTGATTTGATTTGAGAAAGAGAGAGAATGTGGGTGTGTATCTGTGTTTGTGTTTGTACTGCAAATGTGTGTGTGCATAATGTCCAGGATCACATATTTGCATGCACGTATATGTATCTTGCTTTAAACAAAAAAATCCAATTTCACTCAAGTCATGAGCACCAGCAAAAGAGACAGACAGAGACAGAGGGGGGGGGGGGGAGAGAGAGAGAGAGAGAGAGAGAGAGAGAGAGAGAGAGAGAGAGAGAGAGAGAGAGAGAGAGAGAGAGAGAGGAGAGAGAGAGAGAGAGAGAGAGAGAGAGAGAGAGGGAGAGAGAGAGAGAGAGAGAGAGAGAGGGAGAGAGAGAGAGAGAGAGAGAGAGGAGAGAGAGAGAGAGAGAGAGGGAGAGAGAGAGAGAGAGAGAGAGAGAGGGAGAGAGAGAGAGAGAGAGAGAGAGAGAGAGAGAGAGAGAGAGAGAGAGAGAGAGAGAGAGAGAGAGAGAGAGAGAGAGAGAGAGAGAGAGAGAGAGAGGGAGAGAGAGAGAGAGAGAGGGAGAGGAGAGAGAAGAGAGAGAGAGAGAGAGAGAGAGAGAGAGAGAGAGAGAGAGAGAGAGAGAGAGAGAGAGAGAGAGAGAGAGAGAGAGAGAGAGAGAGAGAATAAAGAGAATGTCAGAGAGAGAGAGAGAGAGAGAGAGAGAGAGAGAGAGAGAGAGAGAGAGAGAGAACAAGATATAAGAGAATAAAGAGAATGTCATATATATTCATAAGCAGTAGATCAAAGAGGGAGGGAGAGAGAGAGAGAGAGAGAGAGAGAGAGAGAGAGAGAGAGAGAGAGAGAGAGAGAGAGAGAGAGAGAGAGAGAGAGAGAGAGAGAGAGAGAGAACAAGATATAAGAGAATAAAGAGAATGTCATATTCATAAGCAGTAGATCAAAGAGGGAGAGAGAAAAAATGCAGCAGACTGAAAATGGACGCAGAAAAAGATTAAAGACAATCAAGCAACACGCTGCTTACAAAACAAGCCAATGCCCCTTCATGACTCCAGAACACTGCCTAGGAATAAATCTGTCTATAAATAGAATAATGTTCCCATGAATGTCACAGTTATGTTGTTTTTCTTAACGGTGGCAGGCCCTATCAACTTTCTCCCAGAGATTCTGATCTTAAAGGGGCACCCTGACGGATGAGTTTTTGCAAGAAATACGTCGAGATCGCCAGGAAAACACCCTTTCCAGTGATCGCAACACTCACTTTACTCTGGTTGCCTATAAATCAAACCGTCAAATCGGCGATTCCTCCTTGTCGGAGGTGCTGGAAGTCAAATTATTTCAGTGAAAGAGAAGGCACTTTTCTAATGGCCACCTGAGTTTAGACGAAATAGTTTGCACGAAATTTTCACAATACAAGCCTTTTTATTTATTTATTTTTAATTTTATACAGTTTACCTAAAGGAGTTTCGCTCACAACAAAGGAAATAGCTTCTTTCTTTCTTTTTTAACTGCTACTACAAAAAAAGGAAAAGCTTTGACCACAATGAGTGGCCTCCACCCACCCCATCCAAAATGGCTTCTCTCTCCGGCATCACCGCCAAGGACGAATCGCCGTTTTGACGGTTTGATTTATAGGAAACCAGAGCAAAGTGAGTATTCCTATCCTTGAAAAGACCGTCTTTCTGATGATCTTGACATGTTTCTTGCAAAACTCATCCGTCAGGGTCCACCTTTAAATCCATGCACATTTATCAGTACTGTCTAGCTATGCCATTCAGATTATAGCAGACAACTGCTTTTCTGGATGCATGGGCTGAGATTTGCTTGTAAAGATTTCATATTCAAGGTAGGTACGTTCATTCTCGGCTGTCCAGTATTTTAAGTATTTTTACCCCTCAGCGGTTATTTCTACCCGGAAGGAATAATGAATTTGATCACATTTACAGAATTAGGCATTTGTCAACTGAAATTTCTGGTGTGTTCAAAACAAAAAAGGAGTGTAAAACGTAATAGAGATTATGAACAAATTGGGACTCGACAGCAAGGTAGTGGTTGGAGAGGCATATTTAGCAAAATGCGGAGTGAAAATAAATTGCTAAAAATACATTAATTGACTCCTCCTAACGTCGATAAAATCTGAAAGACATGCAAAAAAGAGCCATTAACTCCCAGCATACAGATATACCACACAGTAACGATAGCTGTAAACCCAGTGATCGTGCCAGGAATTTTTAAAACCAGTCCCATCAATAACCCCTATCCCAAAATAGCCTGTGTCAGACCCAGTAGTCTCAGCGAAACAGAACCAGTGAAAACCCCAACAACCGACAAATACCAGTCTTAGCACACAAAAAAACCACCTAATCAGTCCCTGACTCTGACAGGTCAATATATTGTTAGTGTATACTGCCAGTTTTGCAATCACTAGGTTACTGGTAATTACCAGTTAAAGTAAATGAAATCCTGCACAAGCTCTTCTCCCTTTCCTTATCCCACCCATCACCATCTCTTACAAACACGCATTACATACACCATCTTCATAATTTTATTCACACACACACACACTCCATGTTTTTCCATGGAGTTTTTTGTACAAATAGTTCCCCCACTTTCTGGAAGTTCTGTGCTTGTAACTTCCTCTAATCTATCACACATCTTTTCCCTTTGCTTACTGTCATCTACTACCTTTCTGCCTTACTGGTCCACTCTCCTGCCTTTGTTCTAGAAACTCATGACAGATATGCTGGGCCTATTTCTTAGCATAACGGCAGCCTGACACATCTGTGCTCATGTGACTGGAAATCGCATGAGCAATCGACAAAGAAGAAAAAGAAGAAGAAGAAAAAGAAGAAGAAGAAGAAGAAAACTTATTTCTGCTGCCTTGAATGCACTTGGTCTTTTTTCCAAACTAAGTTTCTTTTACAAGCCAGCCACATAAGAATCCTCTCTTCCCCTGAGGCAGCTTGCCTACTCCTGCCTTTCCATCATTAAGACACCCCCACCTCATCCCCCCCCACCCCCACCCCACCCCCCTCTCTCTCCAATCACCCTAACCTTTAACCTCGTCTTCCCTTTTTTTTTTTTTTATTCCAATGGCAATGGCCCTTAAATAGACCTTTTACTTCCACTCCACCATCTATCACCATTCATAAAGACCTGCTACACAACAAACGAATCGGATCTGAATGTGAACCGCTGATGCGATTGTGACGATATCAGCCATGTCAAATTCATGTATCGGGTCTACTTGAGTATAATGAGCGAAAATAGCAGAATTATTTTTAGAAGGAAGTATTTCACGTGAATCATGACTCACGTGGCCCAGTCGGATCGCATCCCATACGATTTTGTGTGCGTGTGGCGCTAGCTACACTCTCATCTTTTCTTCCCTTTACATCCCTTAAAGCCACACCAGGAGTATATATTTTAAAAGGAGGGTAGGCATGAAGCACGCTCATAATTGAATTGCTGCAGGCCACAGAAGCGGGTTTTCCCTTCTTTTCCCCCTATTGTGCCAGACAGCAAGCAGGCTTCACACGCTGCATCAGATGTGTTGTGTCGAACTCGTGTGACCCGATTCTTGGGATCGATTGATATGTCTTTAAGTCTGACCTCCCTCCTTTATTTCTGGTGTCTCATGTCACGTCACCGATATTCTCTAAATCTCTTCTTTTTACCTGTATAAATTTGTTGTACGCAGTTCTGTAACATTTCTCTCATCATATGCACACACCCCATTTGCTTCTGGTTCAGCATGTCGCAGGCGCCACTTCTGACGATGAATCATATCATTTATTAATATTATTGTTGTTATTGTATTGTCTACACCTCTGGGGCACTGTTGTACTTTAGACATCCACCATCAAATTGTCACTGAGAAGCAGCATTCTGCCGTTCTCGGGAAAGAGGTAGGGTTATAATCAGCCTATGATTATTGTCTCAGCCTATGATTTTTGTCATAAAACTGAAAGAATCAGACTTTAACATGAAGAGTTGTAAGCACGAGGGGGAGGGTAACAACTCCAAGCCCCTCAAGGTTCAAGTATTTGCGTTTTCCTCCTCAAGTTGGGAATGTCTGTTATCCAAGTCCGAAACAGTCAGCACACACATCAACCCATCAGTTTGCCACTTATTTTTTCTTGAGCCTTTCGCTTCCACAAAGGATCAGAAATGTTCAGTAGATGTTCGATACACAGACTAATCTTTCCTCTCAGACAATCTATAAAAAGTAATAACCGTTCCCTCCGCCCTATATCCTCCCCATCCATTTATTAGACACCCCGCACCTAACCTTCCTGATCTACAAAAGCTGTAGCAGTCGCATCAGTAGGAAAGAGGTTCATGTACACACACACACACACGTTCATTATCTATCGCTCTCACTGAGTCACTACCTTCAACCACATCACCATTTTCGCTCTAGGGCCGATCGTTTCCTTTAAGCCCCCTTTCCCTCAAACTACACCCTCTTCTTCTTATCTTTGCGCTTGCATAAGCACATACACACACAAGCACATGTGAGAGCACAAGCAGATACAAGGAAAGTCAATCACAGAGCTATCAATGTACAATCACATCATCACTGCATGCTCTCTTCTTCCCATCTCTCTCTTCTCTCTTGCTCGATCTCCTCCCCACCCAGGTTCTACACACTCTCTCTCTCTCTCTCTCTCTCTCTCTCTCATACACCCCCCCCCCCCCCCCCCCCCCCACACACACACACACACTCTCTCTCTCTCTCTCTCTCACACACACACACACACTGTGGACAGACGAAAACAACCAGACACAAACGATCATCACGAGCCTCCATTCTGCAAAGAGATGGAGGGCTAATTTAGAATTATCTATGCTATTCTGCACTCTTTGCTCGCATTTCTACCCAAAAATGTCATGAGCAATATAGATTTTGTTAATCACATGTTTCTCCCAAACGCCCCAACACCCTTCACCTAAACTACACCCCATTCCCTATCTACCAAGTTAAATTCTATATTCCTTGATTTAAAAAAATAAAAGAGATCACAACGATTAACAACCTGTTGCAATCCTCATTATCCCTCACCCCCATTACCTTTGTCCCCACCCCCATCACCCACCCCCCACCACAACATAATGTGTGTGATACAGCATGTACAGCTTTCAAGAAGCTTCCCTCTCTCTCTCTCTCTCTCTCTCTCTCTTTTTGAGTGTTGGTTCATGTTGAATCCCTAATGTGTGTGTGTGTGTTGTGTGTGTGTGTGTGTGTGTGTGTGTGTGTGTGTGTGTGTGTGTGTGTTGTGTGTGTTTCGATCCCTTGCCCTCAGTTCATTCTACATCAGTACATGTTCTAAGAAGAAACAAAAAGGTCACTGTTTTTCCTTTGTATTGACAGCTTGCCCTTCGATATGACCTGATGGCAGAAAAACAAAATCTGTGTGTGTGTGTGTGTGCATAATATGTGTGTGTGTGTGTGTGTGTGTATAATATATATGTGTGTGTGTGTGTGTGTGTGTGTGTGTGTGTGTGTGTGTGCGTGTGCGTGCGTGCGTGCGTGCGTGCGTGGCCTTCGTAAAGTATATTTTTAGTATAGGTTGTGTGTAGAGTCGGCAGGTGTGTGTGTGTGTGTGTGTGTGTGTGTGTGTGTGTGTGTGTGTGTGTCTCAGTGTGTGTGTGTGTGTGTGTATACGCGTGTGTGTGTGTGTGTGTGTGCATGTGAGTGTGAGTGCATATGTGTGTGTGCGTGAATGGGGTAATAACACCCACATAAACATAGAGAAACAGAGAGGGGAAAACAAACAATGAAATACTAAGAGAGAGAGAGAGAGAGAGAGAGAGAGAGAGAGAGAGAGAGAGGAGAGAGAGAGAGAGAGAGAGAGAGAGAGAGAGAGAGAGAGAGAGAGAGAGAGAGAGAGAGAGAGAGAGAGAGAGAGAGGGGGGGGGGGGGGGCGTGCAAATGTGTTTATGTGATTTTGAGGTGAGTGGTTTTAAAGAAAATTTCAACGTTAATGCGTAAACCCGTTTTTTACTCGTCAGTCCATGGTTTGTACTCGTAAAAGAAAATAAATTTGAAATATTGTACGGTCGTAGATGCGGGCGTTGGGGTGTTTTGTTTATAATTGTCTCTTTCTCTGTGTGTGTATGTGTGTGTGTGCGCGTGTGTGTGTGTGTGTGTGTGTGTACGTGTGTGTGTGTGTAAACAGATTAAAAAAACTGACAGGGACTTTTGAAAGACTAGAAATATCATTGAATTAATTAGAAAAGTTGCTTTTTTTCAAAAGAAATCTAACAAAATGTTAACAATTACACACACACACATGATACACACATGTGCGCGTGCACGCACACACACACAATCACATAGAGAGAGAGACTTAGAGAGAGAGAGAGAGAGAGACAGAGAGAGAGAGACAGAGAGAGAGAGAGAGAGAGAGAGAGAGAGAGAGAGAGAGAGAGAGAGAGAGAGAGAGAGAGAGAGAGAGAGAGAGAGAGAGAGAGAGAGAGAGAGAGAGAGAGAGAGAGAGAGAGAGAGAGAGAGAGAGAGAGAGAGAGGAGAGAGAGAGAGAGAGAGAGAGAGAGAGAGAGAGAGAGATGCTTTTAGCAAATAAACAACAACAGGAAGTCGGAATTGCACTAAATACACAGATAAGTTCTTAAAACCATGCGGCAAAGAGGCATCTCCGAATGAAAGTTAGGTTTTACGTCCACTCGACTGCAAAACAGCACATATGGGACAAACCATCAAACCAACCATCATTCAATGCTCTGAGCAGATCCTGGAGATACTGCAATACTAGGTCTGATCTCAGTATAAGAGACATCTCCGTCATGGTCTGAAGCTCATGTATAGGCCCAACAAGCAACAGGTGAGATCATACAATGCCGAGATCTCTCGTTATGTCAAATGCACATCGTTCACTGTACTGATTCTGCCAATTTATTAATAATTTTTTTGCTTTGTTTCAGTCAAAACTTTGTTCAAGTGTGATACCATCTTCTGACAAAATTTTTTAAGCAAAAGAAAAGAAAAAAAGAGAGCAGAAAAATATGGACCCCACCAAGAGTGAAAAAAAAGAGAAAGACTTCAAAGTTGGGGGGGAAGCGTCTTTTTAGCATACAGTACTTCAAGAAACCACGACTGTAATTGGACACACACAAAAAAGATAATCAAATCATGAAGTATATTCAACTTACAAAAAAATATATATAAAAAACAGCCTAAGCCTCTAAAAATCAAAATCTTCAGTTCAACATATCAAATCCATCAACACTCCCAAAAATTCTGCATACGAACATTCAAAACGAACGCCCACCCTTGCCAAAAGCATCACAAAGCCTGAAGATGTGTTAAGCCTGTGCTCTGTGGGCCTATGCCACAACCACCATCAAGATGAAGAAGATAAGCCGCACAAACAACACACAAAAACCAGTGGCCTCAACCCACAAACAGATTTTGTGTTTGTTTGATCATCCCCATCCCCACCCCAGTTTCGTATTTGCTAAGCTATCTGCAGTTGTTATTCCTCTGCCAAGCTGTCTGTCTGGCTAATTGAGTAGATAGAATAGGATCATCAAAGTTAGCCAAGACAATACTTGATGTTTAGGATGATCATCAAAGTTAGCCAAGACAATACTTGATGTTTAGGATCACGAACTGAGACTGAGTAAAAAGATTATTTTCTGTGGCCGGCAAAATAATCAGTGTTGAGTGTGGCCACGCAGGGTGAAGAAGAATAGATAGCCTAAGACCTGTTGCATCTTTAGACAAAACAGAGACACACACGCGTACATGTTCACAACTGGGTTTTTTTGTGTTTTTTATACTCTTTACTCAATCAAACTGGATTAGATTCTTATTTAACACCGTGTACTTTTCGACCCCTTACAAAACAAACTGGTATTCTGTGAGTCAGTATTTGTTTAGCTTAAAACGTTTCTTCTATATTCATTTCCTGTTCAAAGATCAGAAATATCGATGTGTTTGATGTGGTCTTTTTACATATTATACTGATGCACATTTTTGCTATTAAAATCACATGATTATAATTATTTTAAGTATTCTTTTGCTGCATTGAATGTCCTCGGAGCGTACTAGCCAAAGAGTACACGTTGAATATGAAGTTTTATTCTGAAATCACAACCGTTGTTATTTAACCACACACACCACTAACACCACAGTCTTGGGAATTCACATATCAACTCCAGACAACGTGACCATGAATGAACCGACAGAACTGATAAGACAACGTGACGAGCTAAAGAAACAACGCTCACGCACACTAACACGCGTGCGCGTGTTTACACTAACACGCGTGCGCGTGTGCGCGTACACACACACATACACACGCACGCACAAACACAATGAGGGGAGCGGAGGTTGTTGCTATTTTCACAGACACTAATGCTAGTGTAGCAAGCCCATCGATCGTCTCAAGGCGGCTCGCGATCACCAGTTATAAAAAAATATGTAGGCATACACGCTCCATCCCCACAAAAAGGCTCTCGTATCAAACTGATAGGCAACAAGTATTTGTCCTCCCTCCCTCTCTCTCTCTCTCTCGCTCTCACACACACACACACATACTTCATTCATTCCTCCCCTCCCCCCTTTCTTTGAACCCCCTTTGGCTCCTTCCCTACTACACTCCCAGCCCCCTCCCTCTTTTCTTCACCACCACCATCCCCATCCCTTTCATCTCTGTCCAACCAATTTCCTCTCCAGCTTTACCCCCTCCTCTCTTCCATCAACCCTCCTCCCTCCCCCACCCCCTACCATCCCCTCACCAAGACAGAAATCTGCGGAGTACCATTGTAATTGGAGCTTCGCTTCCCTGATCTAAATATAACAATACATATCATCACAACACAGCAGTACAAAGCATTGTTTCTCTTTCCGAGCCTTGAGATACCTTTAATTTGGCAGCTGTGCCTTATCAGTGAGCAGACAGACAGAAAGGAAGGAAGGAAAAGAAAAGAAACATCAGTCCGTGTGTCTTTTTCGTCACAACTAGCCAAAACGCAGACAGATGGTTGTGTGGGTTCCTCCTCTCTGTCTTCAGTTATTAGGCTAATCGGCTTTTCCTATGAACTGGAAAAGGGCACAGATGGCTCGCGGATCGAGTCCTATTGGCGTAGGTACAGATCTCTGTGGGTGTGCGCGCGCGTACGCGCGTATAATTATGTGTGTGTCAATCATGCTAAAATGTCTCGACCGTGTGGCAGAACACACACAAAAATCAACCATGACCTCACCAGAAAACCCACATAAAACAGCAATGCTATGAAGAGGTATTTAGTGGGCTGCACTAAAATGCAGCGATGTGCTGTGTTTCATGGGCCCAAAATCTTTTGCGAAGCTCGCTTCATATCAACTCAAGCTTGATAACAACCGATCTGGGATCGGGTCTTGCTAGTCAGAAAGATGCTGCCATGCAGTGGCTCGCTCAACAGGGGAAAAAGAAGGGTAGAAGTGTTCCCATAACGAGCTGCAAGCAAATGAAGAGAGAGAAAATTAGAGTTTTTACGCCTTCTGGGTCAAATGAAGGTGAACGCTCACATGTATATATGCCTGCTGTGGCTTCAGTTTAACCACAGCATGTTTTAAGTCCTCTAGGCTAAATGTAGAACTGACTTTACACGCACGTCGTCAATTTTTTGGCACACGAAGTAGTTCATGGTGCACACTTGACTAGTGAAATGGGAAACTAACCTGTTACTAAGGGTAGCTCACGATTCTTGGGAGCACGTTTATTGGGAGCTTTTGTTCTCAACGATTACCTCACTCATGTTCACCCAACCGGAAAACCCGTACAAGGTGTAACGTTTTCTGGGAGCATGACTAGCACGATTCTTGGGAAGTTTAATTTTTATTTCGATGATATATACTTGGATGATTCCTGGGTTAACATCCAGGCAAGCGCACCACAGACTCCTCTGACGAGCAGTTCGGTAACTATTTTGTAGTTCTGTTGATGCCTTGATTAAATCTATTTATTTTTTATTATTCTTTTTATGTACTATGTGCTGTGATTATTAAATAAAGAAGGTTATAATATGTATGCATTTGTGTGCACGCTTGTGTTTGAGAGTGTGTGTGTGTGTGTGTGTGTGTGTGTGTGTGTGTGTTGTGTGTGTGTGTGTGTCCCAAGAAACGTTCTAATTGTGTGTGACGGTTTCCCTCTACCAAGAAACGTGCTCCCAACAAAAGTGCTCCCAACAAACGTGCTCCCAAGAATCATGAGATCCCGGTTACTAACCATATACCTTTCATGAGCAGCCTACACTTGTGTGTGTAACTCATTGTAGGTCGCTTCAGACTTCTTTTTTTGCGGTGAACTGCTTGTCTAACAGAGAGAGAGACTAAGATATGAACAAAAATTGTTATAAAGCTGCATAAGCATTGTTTACAGTAGCAATTGTATTGCACAGGTGAGATGGCATATTTTTTGTTTACCATAATAATAATAATAATTAATAATGCTTATATAGCGCATAATCTTGCAAAGCAACTCAATGCGCTTTTCACTCACCATTCGTACAAACATTTCTCACAGACTGGTTCACGTATTCTCACCATACATCTCTATGAAAATTAATACATTAGAGAATGCATTGCATATAATCATAACACAACACACTAACACCCACCTCCATTCAACCTCCAACCATCCCCCCGACCCCCCCCCCCCCCCACCCACACACGCGCCCCCCTACTCCCCACCCCACCCCATACACACACACGCGCACGCGTTAACCTCATACTCAACGTCAATGAGCTGGAAGACAAGAGTGGGGAAAGGATCATATACTTTACAGAGAGAAAGCTTTCCTGAAGAAGTAGGTTTTTAGTTGGGACTTGAACGAAGGAAGAGTGGACTGGTTACGGGTATGGTCAGGGAGAGAATTCCAAACGCTTGGTGCAACAAAACTAAACGCCCTCTCACCCAAGATTTCAAGGACCGCTTAGGAACTTTAAGAAGTTTCTGGGAAGAAGAACGAAGAGTCCGAAAGCTTTGGTAGGTGCAGAGAGAAGAAGAGAGGTACTGAGGAAGAGTTTTGTCAAAGTGACGAAAAGCGAAAGTAGCCATCTTGAACTGCCAGCGGAATTTGACAGGAAGCCAGTGGAGCTCAGCCAAAAGAAGTGTGATGTGATCACGCTTTCTTTTGCCAAGAACAAGCTGAGCAGCACTGTTCTGCACTCTTTGTAAGCGCAAAATATGTTCTGCTGGAAGCCCAGCATACACCGAATTACAGTAGTCCAATCTGGACAACACCAAGGCAGAAATCAGTCTAACAGCAACATCTCTGGACAGGAAGGGTTTGATACTGATTCACATATCCTCACCATACATCTCTATGAAAATTAATACATTAGAGAATGCATTGCATATAATCATAACACAACACACTAACACCCACCTCCCTTCAACCCCCCCCACCCCCCCCCCATCCCCCGCCCCACCCCACCACCCCATAAACACACACGCCCCCCTACTCCCCACCCCCACCCCATACACACACACGCGCACGCGTTAACCTCATACTCAACGTCAATGAGCTGGAAGACAAGAGTGGGGAAAGGATCATAGACTTTACAGAGAGAAAGCTTTCCTGAAGAAGTGGGTTTTTAGTTGGGACTTGAACGAAGGAAGAGTGGACTGGTTACGGGTATGGTCAGGGAGAGAATTCCAAATGCTTGGTGCAACAAAACTAAACGCCCTCTCACCCGAAGATTTCAAGGACCGCTTAGGAACTTTAAGAAGTTTCTAGGAAGAAGAACGATGCACGACAAACACTAGATATTTGCTCGTGCATCGACATGGATTGATCGAGGGAGACACCGAGGTACTTTACAGTCTTCCGAAATGGCAATTCATGGAATCTGTTTCAACCTTCTTCAGGGAAGAGGAGGTGCCAACAGGCATCACCTCGGTCTTTTCACCGTTCAGTTTCAGCTTGTTACTGGTCATCCACCATCCACCATGGCATAGATCTATGTAACATGGCATTCATTTTGTTTCACAGGGCAAGCCTGTCTGTTGTAAGCTAACTGTGCGTGCCTGCATGTGTGCGTGCATGCGTGTGTGTGTGAGTGTGTGTGTGCATGACTGTGTTTCAGTTCTATAAAATGCTACACAGACATCTTATTTTCCCACCTTTATGAAGCATGACTCAGAATTCTAAGTTTTCTGGATATATGGCGTGCATTTCAGAATTCTATCTTTTCTGGATTGATGAGACGCCTCTCTTGCGCCCCAGCATTTGGGCGGTGACCAAAATGAACGGTGCATATTCTGCAAGCTATTTGCACACACTGATGTGTCATCACGTGCACTACGGTGTGATAGATTTTGACGGTGGAGAGGAGGGCAATAGGATTAAGGTGAAAGATTTACTTGTTGCGCAAGCACAGAGACACTCGCTTAAGGTGCACATGAATGCAGCACACAGATATGAGCCAGCACGCAAGCATGCGCGCGCACACACACACACACACACACACACACACAGACACGTACATGTCTACATGCACTCGCAAAAGCACACACTTGTAAACAACAACAACAAAACACAGACGCATGCGCGCGCACGCACACACACATGCATACACACACGCTTACACTTAAATCTCATTTAAACACATACATTTATGCATGCACATGCACTAACACAGGTATAAGTATGCACATACAAAAAGGTGCATGCATTCTCTCTCTCACACACACACAACATAGTCATATACCCCCCCCCCCCTAAATAAAAAATAAAATTAAAAAAAACATGCACACACACACACACAGGATCAGCAATTGGAGAGAGCACCCAAAAACCTTTCAACAGTTTTATCAAGCCACATACCTGGTATGAAAAAAGGATAAAACAATATCAAATATTCTAATTAATAAACAAATGCATGCCTCACACTTAAAAGGGAATATTAGAATCAATCAGAGGATACAGATTAAAATGTCTGTCTGTCTGTCTGTCTGTGTCCTTGTATGTGTGCATAATGTGCTTGTGTGTGTTTGTGTCCGTGTTTACCTTTATCTGTGTACACACACACTCTCTCTCTCTCTCTCTCTCTCTCTCTCTCTCTCTCTCTCATTCTGTGTGTGTGTGCGTGTGCGTGCATGTGTGTGTGTAGGTCCTACTTGCTTGTGTGTATCTGTATGTGTGTGTGCTTCTGTCTGTCTGTGTGTTGTCTGTGTGTGTGTGTCTGTGTGTATATGTGTGTCTGTGTGCACACACACATATGCATGCTTGTTCGTGTCAACCTCTCTGTGTCTGTGTCACTCTGAGTGTGTGTGAGCGCGTGCGTGTGTGTGTGAGCGCGTGCGTATGTGTGAGACACAAGTCACAACGGATTTATTTTTACTACCAGCAATAGTTAATTCATTTCTCTTTATTTTGATGGCAGTTTTGCATTACTCGTACTTGTAGCAGTAGTTTTTTTTCATACATGAATAAAGTGTTTGTTTCCCAAAAAGTGAAAACTTTTGTTTCAAAACATCTAATTAATTTCAAATTGCTGTCAAAATTGACAATAGTTTATTTGTTTTTAAAATTTGCATACAAAATTTTCAATTTATTTCGATAAATTAGTCTTCATTTATCGAAAGTTGAAAACTTCCATTGAGCATTGGAGCGATGAAACATGTCCCCTGTAGTGTGCATGGGAGCAAATTACCCTGTTGTTTGTCTTTTGTTGAGCCATGTAGCAAGAATCGGAAAATAAAATATAGAGAAAGCTTCTTTTTTTTTTCCCTATAGCAACCGCAGTCACTGCTGACTATTATGTCGCTGTATTTGGGAGGATCTACGGGAATGCGCAAGACAACTATCAAGAAGAAGGAAGTGGACAGGAGAAAAAGAAGAAATATAGAAAGCTTGGCCCAGCCAGCCAGGTCCCGCTAATCGGTCCCTAACATGATGCCGCGCCAAGCGAGAGAATGACCCAGCCAGCCAGGTCCCGCTAATCGGGCCCCAACGTGATGCCGCGTCATTGGGAAGAATAAAATAAAGGAAAATGAACTAAAAATAAATTAAAATGAACTAAAGAAAATAAAGAAAAAGAGAGAAGGGAGTGTAGTTACTGTGATTTGGAGACCCAGGACACAAAAGTGCCCAAGGTCCTCGCCTCAACAGCCTGTTCTGGGAGGTTGTTCCATGCCTTGATGGTACGTGGCAGGAAACTTAGATAGTATAGTAAGAGGTTTGAGTAAGGGAGAGGGTTGAGAGAGGTATGGGAGAAGGAGAATGATAAGGCAGAAGAGGCTACCAAGTCCTGAGGCTGTTGGCGGTGGGCATAGTGGTAATGGGGGTTTAGATGCTTTGTGGCTTCTTTGCGACTATTATTAAACTGATGGCCCCGTTTGCTACCATGCACCCTTGAAGAGTGTGTTTTGAAAAACATATCAGAGCATAATACTTTTGCAAAAGAAGCCTATTTTCGTGTTTATGGATGTATTTCAAATAGAAAACAGCAAACAATTCCAGAAAATTCAGAGAAAAAAAATCCTTGGTAAGGAATGGGCTAAGCTTATAACAAAAAAATAATGATGGTGTTACAGTGGTTTGACAAATGATTGGAATGAGCTGGGTGAAGTGGCAGACACCGCCTCCTCAAGTATTGTGTGTGTGTGTGTGCATGTGTGTGTGCGTGCATGTGTGTATGCGTGCATATGTGTATATGTTACAGTCAAAATGAGAAATTAGTCATTACGGGTAATGCCTGAAAATTTCAGTCATTTCCGGAACTACCTGTTTGAAACAGCCATTACTGGAAATGGCTAAAATTTTCAGTCACTACCGGTAATGCCTGAAAACTTTCTTCAGTCAATACCGGAAATGACTAAACACAAAACACCATAGTGAACCTGAATGGTTTTTAATCTATGATGCATTCAATCAGAAAAATAAATGAATTTTAAGGCTAAAAGCAAGTCTATGAACACGATAACAAATAAAGTCAGAACAATAAATGTTTTTTTCAAGGCTAAAAGCAAGTCTTTGAACACAATCACATGTAATTATGCAGAGCCTGTCTAAAAATAACTACAAATTACTACATTGAGTGTGACAGTCAAATCGGTCACTCGTTCAAAACAGATGCAACTTTGTGAAATATGCTTTTTTCCGTCTTATGAAATGGAAAGAAGGCTGATATTAACCCTAAACTTTCAATAAGACTGAAAAAGCAGTATCAGTGTAATTTTTGCAACAAATATAGGGGGAGAGGAGGGTTTGAAATTAAGTTTGAAACTAAGAGTTTGCGTTTTATAAGACAGAAAAAAGCATTTGGGAACCGTTGGCATCTGTTTTGAACGAGCGACTGATTTGACTGCGACATCGAGTCATCTCAAAAGTTTATTTGTTGCAGCAGTTGAGACTGTGGTGGCACCGGCTATTGCATTTCAGCTTAGCTTTGAAGCATTTGCAGCGGTTGGTCTGGCATTTCTTGGCCCCTGCACAATTACTTTTTGTGAATCCCTGTCCCCCGCCCAGTGAACCCGTAACCACTGCTTCTCGGAGACTCACAAGTTTGTCTCTATTTATGTCCTGTGTTTTGAGAAGTCTTTGGGGACAAATTTCAAATTCATTCCTCTCATAGGAGCCTTTCAGGACGCCATGCTTTGTGCCAATGGTGCATGTGTTCTGCTCCGATTTGTCCAAGATCACACCCAGAATATTTCGTGGGTCGCCTCTACCCCTGTCTACCAGTGGAATTGGAATTGACACATTGTCTCCCTCTTGGCATGGACAGAGATCCACTCTACTGCGTTTGACCATTCGCTCTGCTTGCTCTTGCTGACATGTACGACTGGCTTGCCGCTGGATTCGGATGTCTTCCTGCCTTTTGTCAAGAAGCGAGAGTTCTGTCCCACCCAGATCAGTTGATGTGGAAGGCTGTAGGAAAGTGTCAGCTGTTGCATTTTCATCTTCACTGTCTGTTGCTGCTTCGCTGACAGTGTCATACTGGGCTGCAGCCATGATTGCCTCACTGAAAGATGTGCTGGGTGTAGACTGAAGTCCAGGTGAAAGATCAACTTGAGTGTTTTCAGCCCAACCTCCGGCTGCCAAGTGATTCAAAAGGGTGGATTTTACAAGGTGTTTCACCCATACTCAGTATTTTACTTTCCCATTCTGGCTAACATGCATTTCCCATTCTGCCTGATATCTAGTTCAGCCAGATAGGTAAACCCAGACCATGTCCCATATTGGCTGAAATTCAGGCAGAATGGGTACAAACTCCTCTTGAATTTCAGGCATTACCGGTAATGACTAATTTTTTTAGCCATTTCCAGTAATGGCTGATTGAAACAGGTAGTTCCGGAAATGACTAAAAATTCCAGGCATTACCCGTAATGACTAATTTCTCATTTTGACTGTAACATATACATGAAGCTTAGGTACACAATGTATCATCTAATTACAAACTTTATTTCATTCTTCCTCATTAGCTCAGGGCACTTTCCGTTCCTTTTACTCTTTAGGTCTTTTAGTGCAGGTTTTCTTTTGAGGTTTTTTTTTAAAATAAAAAATCTTTGGCAGAATAGGCTAAATTTGTTCAAGCAGCTAAGTCTGTGCTTACAATCTGGGTGCACTTTGGCAGAACCTCTTGATTTGTCAGTGTACTTTTATTTCTATAAGTTCACTATAAAGGTAGCTCAGTGCAGGTTGCCTTCTGAGTATTTTGGCACATTGTTATTCTTGAAGCAACTATGCTTGTGCTTGCAATGTTGTTGCAAGCTTGTGCTTGCGATGTTGTTGCATGCTTGTGCTTACGATGTTGTTGCAAGCTTGTGCTTGCGATGTTGTTGCATGCTTGTGCTTACGATGTTGTTGCAAGCTTGTGCTTGCGATGTTGTTGCATGCTTGTGCTTACGATGTTGTTGCAAGCTTGTGCTTGCGATGTTGTTGCACTTTTGCAAGATAATGTGGCTCTTTAACCCTCTTGCATTTATTCTGTCCAAAACCGCCCAGCCGGATGTTGCATCTGTATTCAAGCCACCCAAAACCGCCCTTAGCTTGCCTCCACTCAGACCCCCTCTGGTGACATTTTCATCACGCACTAAGTTCTGGCTTGTTATACACACACTATGGAGGAGCTTCTCACTTGCAATGAAGTGATAGTAACTGCAAGGTGCTATGTGTGCTTCAAAAAACAGATTTTCCCGAATATGTGTGAAAGAATCTGAACACTTGAAGAAATTTTGTCTCTAACAAATGCGAATGCAAGATGGTTAAGGCAAAGGTAGCTACAAATCATCTCCCTTGTAAAGGATCATTTTTTGTATTATAGGATCATTGTAGGGTTTTGTGTTAAAAACAAATTCCCTGTACAGGTACGGTAATACTGATAAATTAAATAGTTTACCAAAAAAATTTGTCAGGTGACCACTAAGCCTGCTTTGGTTTAAATTAATTCTTTATCTTTGAAATAATCATTATCTTTGTAATATTCAAATTTGATTCACTGGGATTGCGTTCATGAGGCTTGCCATTTTATGATTCTGGCATCACATGCTGCAACTACAAGGCCTAAGGAACCAAGTTCAGTTACGATCAGTTCAATGGCTTAGGCGCCATGACTTGGAACATACTTTGATCACATAAGGCTGCACAGACACACAAACGCACACACACACATACCGACAGACAAAGAAATACACAGCCCTCGTTCCCATTCCAATGTTCTTACAAAAACTGGGAGTACAAAAAAAGAGGCAGGGAGTGGTTGCGCAGCACTAGCCACAATGCACTTTCCAATTGATGGCAGCCCAAATTTCACAATCATGATTCTTTACGACAACAAAGGTAATACAATTCATACAATACAATGCAACAGAGTTTAATATGTGGAAGTGAAAAAAAAAGTGTGTCCCCGTGAGGATACCCGGGGGAGGGGGTCTTTCGTAAAATAGTTCCCTCACCTTCTGGAAGTACTGTGCTTGTAACTTCCTCTAATCTGCCACTCTCTTTGACTCTGCCTTTTCCCTTTGCTTTCTATCATCTACTATCTTTCTGCCTTACCAGTCCATTCTCCTGCCTTTTTTCAACACTTTCAAAAAGATTTCCTTCAGCCGAAGTCGGACTTGCTGGACCTATTTCTTAGTTAGGAGCATAACGACAGCATGACGCATCTGCGCTCATAATTGAAAGGAAACTGTCTGAGCGATCAAAGAAGAAGAATAAATAAAAAATGAGTGTTCTTCATACCCTCTGGCACAAAATAGAGCCGTGCGGGTGGTCAGGCAGCAGGCAGACGCAAGAGGAGGGGTGGTGGGCTGGCGTAAGTCAGACAGGACAGGATACAATAGGAGAAAGTAAGGAGGCAGAGTACAAGGTCTCTCTGAAATCTGTTTTTTCTTTCTCAAATTCAATCTGGGAAAAGTGATGGACAGGCATTAGGTTTCTCTTAAATCAAATTCTACCCCCATCCCCCACCCCTACCCACCCCTTCAAAAATCCAGGCTTTTGGTTTTTGTATTTTTAGAGATTTAAAAAAAAATCGTTTTATCACTTTGAAAAAAAAGATTTAGGAGCCCTGTATGTTCTTGGTGCTGGCTATGATTAAAATCATAGTGATGTAGTGTGCGCATATGTGTGTGTGTGCGTGTGCGTGTGTGTGTGTGTTTACTGTGTGTCTGTGCCTTTCAGATTCTGTAATTGTACATGTATGCATGCATGTGTATGCATGCCTGCACGTGTGTGTGCATGCGTGTATGTGTGTGTCCACATGCCACATGCGCACATAGCTATACACATTGTTGTAGTAGGGGAAAATGAATAAAAGAAAAGAAGGTGGAAGAGAATATAAGAAAACAGTTGTAAGTTTTGGAGTCGGAATAACTTCAGCGATCAGCAATCAGTAACATTAATTTTGTTGCATGAAAAGATTTCAAAGTTGGCATCAGTATTGGAGATAGTCTGCAGAGGGAACAAACTGGATTCACAGGTCTGTCAGTATCCGGTAGTCATTCCACCGATTCAGCAGAGTACACCTGACTTGTGGTCCTGTGTCATAATTTTCTGTGCTACTAACTAGTACATGTAGTAATAAGTGTATTCTCTGATAATAAGAGTTAAATCCTTGTGAAACCAACTGTCCTGTTTATGCTCATACGACCATCCCATGCTAAATCCATTCAAGACACTGCTGCTTCATAAAAAAATTCAGTGTATTAGAAAACAGGCGGGAGGATAAAAAAAGGAAAACTTATCAGTATATCACTGGCTCAGATTCAGGTTTCACAGCATTTTGCTGATGGAATCAAAATTAATTTTCATCTCAAAATCTGTCATTGTTTGCACTAAAATCCAGAATTATGGTGGCTCCTTATCACAAAAAACTTTCTGAAGCATATCCTTTGAAGCATACTTCTGACTTTTTTTTTCAATCTTGCTAAGTTCAACTGCCAAATAAAATGTTAAATGAAAGCCAGAAGGCTAAAGAGAAGAAATTCTGAAGCAAGTATGGCATGAAAAAAATAATGTTGAAGTCTTGGAGTTTTCAATACCAGTGCCCGGAAGCTGGCACTGACTGATGTACCACTGTTATGAATTAACTCAGATATATCTTTTTAAGGTTCTTCCGGTGATATTAAATTTTCTGCACATTTTGTAGATCTGCTGGCTTTTTGGTTTCTTTGAGGCGAACAAAGTATCTACCCCTCGCTCTACTGAACTCCACCGAGCTGACTCAGCAACAGTGCAGCAGTGCAGTGTCTCCTCTGGTGGTTGCCTCCTGATGTCCTAACATAGATTCGCTCCCCTTGGACTCCTGATTTCAGATTCTGCGACCTGACAGCCTGGGTGTGGCTGCGAGTTGGGACTCGGAATGAGCAGCATGGGAGCAACGCCACTGTATGACCCAGAAGATGAGACAGCAAAACAAAAAAAAAGTATCTCTCCCTCTTTTGTGAGAACTGTTTTTCAGTGTTCTGTTCCAGTCTGTCCCGTTTGTTCTATCATCTACTGCAATAAAATTGAAAAAAGCTTCCTTCATGGTTTTTTTCTTTTTGGGGTTGGTTTTTTTTTGGGGGAGGGAGATGACTTAATATGTGCTGTGTGAAATGGCAACCACAACCTGTTATATCTATGCTGCCGGTTCAAGGCACCCACTGAGATGAATAAGCCAAAGTCAAGTCTCTTCCACTGTAAAACATCACACACCCCTGAAATGAATTCAAACAGAACTTCCATGTCTTTAGTTGAGCCTTTTCAGTTTCTGTGGTTCACAAAATGCTCTTTCAGATTTTACAGCTCACAAAATGTTTTCAGATTTTACAGCTCACAAAATGTTTTCAGGTTTTGCAGTTCACAAAATGTTTTTTCTGGTTTTGCAGTTCACAAGATGTTTTTTCTGGTTTTGCAGTTCACAAGATGTTTTTTCTGGTTTTGCGGTTCACAAGATGTTTTTTCTGGTTTTGCGGTTCACAAGATGTTTTTTCTGGTTTTGCGATTCACAAGATGTTCTTTTAGGTTTTGCGATTCACAAGATGCTTTTTCATGTTTTGCGGGTCACAAGATGTTCTTTCAGGTTTTGCGGGTCACAAGATGTTCTTTCAGGTTTTGCGGTTCACAAGAGGTTCCTTTAGGTTTTGCGGTTCACAAGATTTTCTTTCAGGTTTTGCAGTTCACAAGAGGTTCCTTCAGGTTTTGCACTTCACAAAATGTATAAACAAGACAGACTGAGACGTTAACACAAAGATCAGCATGACAGCAGTACCAATCCAATGCAACGGAGGTCTTCAGTTAAAAATGTGCCCTTGCCCTAAAGAGGAAAAGAAAAGTTCAGTCTCTGAATCAGAGTCTGCCATGCAAAATCTCTTGCTCATTTTTATATACCTGTTGTGGATTTCATCATAAAACCACAGCGGAGATGCTGATGCCACCACACACAGCAATTCTTTAATTTTCAGTCAGTATGCGATGAAACGCGACCTCCAGACTCATTTTTTTGCTTTGTGTTTCCCTAGCGTTTCTCCACAGTTGTTCTTTGCGTTTCCATAGAGTTATCAAATATCATGGAGATGTAAAGGAGTGTAATTAAAAGTGTGTGACAGCACTCAGTACTGACGCGGCTCATTCTTTCCCAACACCATCAGGGAATGGAACAGCCTGCACCAATAGCAGCACACTCCACCAGCCTTAGCAACTAAGGTCTAAGGGCACCTAAATAGACCCCTCCTGCTACCAACGTCACCTCTGCCACACACATTCTGGAGTTGTTCCAATGAGACGCATTACCAAGCAATCCCATTGGTGCAACTCCCACCAAAATGAAGAACCGAAAGGCGCAGGGGTCCAGGGGCCGCTGTGGGCCCCGGCAAGGTACAGGAGTAGAGCCCCACTGGAGGATTCAGCGGGGGCAATGCAAGAGACAGATAATGAGACAGACAGACAGTTAAAATGATGGACAGAGACAGTTTGAGTCAGAAAAGCCTTGTAAAAATACTATAATGATTACATTGCCTTTGAAAACAATATGCTGTTTTCAAGATTCCCCGAGACTTCTGGAATAAAACAACCAAGTTCAAAATGCCCCAAATGGCTTGTGAAACTGAAGTTCAGTTTCTGATAATAAAAAAAATTGAAAATGAAATCAGTGTGAAACTGAAAGAGTTGCTTGCACCCATGCAATCGCCCTGTAATTATACAGGAAAATATTACGCTAATGTTTTGTTGTTGCTGTCATTTTTCTTTCCTTTTTTGGGGGGTGGGGGGAGGGGGGTGGGGAGTCGTGGTGCTGGTGGTGTTTGATGTTTTTTGGGGGGTGAGGGGAGAGATGGTTGTTTTAGTGCAGGTAAGCCTTATTAACTTATACAGTGCAGGGCTCCCCATTCTGTGCGTCTGTGCGTCAAATGTGCGTGACAGACGCATTAAAACTTTGTACTGGGGGTGAAACGACGCACTATAATTACTACTCGAGGGTTATGAGACGCACTATAAATCTGCCGAGTGCGTGACAGACCTGGTTACTCTACGATTTTGGCGTAGCATGCTACGAAATTAGGGTGTCTGCTACGCAGGTACGACTCGAAATAGCAAACTCCGCATTTTCATTACCGGCAGCTTTGAATTTCGAGCGAGCGTTGTCAAGGACACAGATCTGTTCAGTTTGAGGCAAACTGAGGCCGCCGTGTTTTCCAAGTCTCAGTGCAAGTGTACTAGGCGACCTACTTCAAGACTCCAGCATGCGCAGGCCGTGTAAAGCGATCCGTTGTAAGCCGACATAGCTGGGGCGCGTTTCCTTTGACATTGCTGCACGCAAGCTGTACTGCTTTATAACGTCCAATCACCCGATGCTTTCCTTCGAGTCAGCTTCGAAACTGCTTTGCACTTGCAGTTGGCGCGCACAAGTTAGAGAAAGTTTGCTTCAGTTCTTGTGAGGAAAAAAGTGGATTGCGGTGCACAGCAAAAGCGAAAAAGGCACGAAACGGACGACGAATCAGAGGTGGAAGAAGTAGAATCAGAAAATGAAGCTAAAAAGACCAAGCCAAATAGAACAGCAACTCCGAGGACTGCGAACCAGAAATATCTGTTGAGCTACCATCGGGAGTTTCTATGCATCATAGCATCGAAGAGGGGGGTGGGGAGCATCACACTTTTTGCACGGTGTGCAAAAATGATTTTACTGTCAGTGACGCTGGTTTGGCTGACTGCGCTAAACACTGTAAGGGGCGCACAAAGATCTGGTGAGCGTTTTGAAAGAAAGCAGTAACTTCCTGCAGAACTTCATTGAGAAGAAGAAAGAAGAGTCGAAGCAAGGTCTGCAAAATGACGTCACCAGGGCCGAAGCCATGATGTGCATGCTGATAGCGCGGTCCAACTTGCCACTTTCATCAGCTCACAAAGGTGAAGGTCAGGTCATGATAGTACTTGATCATTCTAGACTGGTTGATTTTTCACCCTCTATAAGTTCACCCTGAGGGTGAAGAGACCCTCTATAGCTGCTTCCTGGGGGTGAAAATACCCTCTATGGTCAAGCAAAATGGGGAGCCCTGCAGTGTATGTACAATGTAAAAAGTACTTCTGAACTAGCAGTTACTGCTTGAACCTTGAACCTCTATTTTTCCCTCTTCTAAAAATCATCTTTTTTTTTTTTCTTTTTTTCTTTTTTTAGCCTATTTAAGGCTATTTTCTTCTTGCCTAATTGGTTTCAACACACACACACATGCGGGCTGTTTTAGTGCAGGTAAGCCTTATACAGTGCATATGCAACGTAAAGGTATTTCTGATCCAGCAGTTATTGCTTGAACCTTAAACCTCTAAAACCTCTTCCAAAAAATCTTCTCTTTTTCTAAGCCTATTTAACTAAGGCTATTTTCTTCTTGCCGAATCAGTTTCAACACACACACACCTACACACTTACATCCCCATTATACGCCCCTCAAAATGGAAAATTGATTGAGGCCACACACTAAGACAAGAGTCTTGAAGAGATCAAAGACTAAGACAAGAGATCAAAGCGTGTTCAGTGACAGAATAGTCAAAAGTTGACTTTGGACGCTTTATGGAAGGAAGGAAAGAGTGACATGAAGAAAATGTCAGTAACAGGTGTGGTGAACCTGCGATCAGGGGTGTCCTCACCTCAAACAGAACAAGACGCACAGAGGTGAAAGTGCCAGGAGGTCCAAAAACCTCAAACTAGAATTCATGAAAATCCCCCAAACCTGAAATGAACTACATGAAATTATTGTTGAGCAGAGGTGGTAAAGGAAGTAGGTGCGTGTGTGTGTGTGTGGGGGGGGGGGGGGGGGGGGAGCGTGTGTAACAATTGTAATTTTTTGAAAAATGTGTGTTCAGCAGTGGAGAGTTGTTCCAGATTGTTTCAAAACACTGAAACCGGAAAAAAACTCCAATAGTAAAACTTTGCTCAAATAGTAAAACTTTTGTTGAGAGGGGAGAATAGGGACTCCAAAAGCAAGCCACAATTTGGGGCACACCAAAAACAAGCCACAATTTGGGGCACTCAAAAAACTAGAAGAGGAAAACATCTTTTGGGAGTAAATTCAACACCTTTTGGGAGTAACATTTTGGGGCACTCTAAAAACTGGAAGTGAAAGACACCTTTTGGGAGTAACATTTTGGGGCACTCCAAAAACTGGAAGTGGAAGACACCTTTTGGGAGTAAATTCCACACCTTTTGGGAGTAACATTTTGGGGCACTCAAAAAACTGAAAGTGGAAGACACCTTTTGGAATAACATTTTGGGGCACTCAAAAAACTGAAAGAGGAACACACCTTTTGGGAGTAAATTCCACACCTTTTGGGAGTAACATTTTGGGGCACTCCAAAAACTGAAAGTGGAAGACAATTTTGGGAGTAACATTTTGGGGCACTCAAAAAACTGAAAGAGGAAGACACCTTTTGGGAGTAACATTTTGGGGCACTCCAAAAACTGAAAGAGGAAGACGCCTTTTGGGAGCAACATTTTGGGGCACTCCAAAAAGTGAAAGTGGAAGACGCCTTTTGGGAGCAACATTTTGGGGCACTCCAAAAAGTGAAAGTGGAAGACGCCTTTTGGGAGCAACATTTTGGAGCACTCCAAAAAGTGAAAGACGCCTTTTGGGAGTAACATTTTGGAGCACTCCAAAAACTTAAAGTGGAAGACGCCTTTTTGGAGTAACATTTTGGGGCACTCCAAAAAATGAAAGTGGAAGACACCTTTTGGGGTACTCCAAAACTCGGAAGTCTAGTGTATGTCAGAAAATAAGCAGCCCAACAAGTACAAGACAGACAGCACACAAGGACCCACCTTCAGTTTCCTCCTGGCGTTGAACTTCTTCAAGCAATCCACTGTCTCCTGCCTGTGCACCACAGACGCAATACGCTCCCTTTGCTGGAAAAAACAAACAAACAATTCAATCAATCAGTCAATCAATTAATTAGCGATCAATCCTAAAGAAAATGTATCAAAAATAACAAATTCAATTAATCAGTCATCAGTAAATCAACATTAATCAATTCAATGAATTTATCAGTCATTAATAAATCAAAATTAATCAATTCAATCAATTTATCAGTCACCAATAAATCAAAATTAATCAATTCAATCGATCACAGTTCATCAATTCAATCAACCATCCCATAAATAAATCCATCAACAACATACAAAAAATAAACAAATAAATCTTAAATCATTTTAATTGTCTGTACTATGGGTTGATTGGACTGGGGTTGTTTTTTGTTGTTGCCGTTGTTGTTTGCTTTGTTTCAGCGAGGCAATAATAACCATGAATGCACAGCTTAAAACAAAATTGTTGTCAACCAAGGGGAAAAAATTATAACGTCATTAGGTTTTATGTAATTTCATTATTTTTATTTCCATATTAGCAAGGTCTTTTTCTTACATTTTAATTTAGCGGAGGTGGGGAGGGGGGGGAGGAGGGGAAAAGTCCTGGTCACTTTTATTTGCATGAATAATACGTTTTGCAAGTATTTCACTTTGACTTTTAATTCAAATCAGCAAATCTGCAACAAGAAAAAATCACGAGTCCTGTTTGTGAAGTCTTCACCCTCTTCTGCGTACGACGCATCTATGCGTCCTCTATAATGCTTCAGTATTTGGCACCGATGTATATATTCACCAGCACTAGTTCTCAATTTTGCCCCCCCCCCCCCCCCCCCCCAAAAAAAGCCTGTCAAAAAGGCAACACAGACATAACTAACAGACAGCATTGAAGGGATTAAATGAGTCAAGTCAAAAATATTTTATTAGGTATTAGGTAGGTAGGTATTAGGTATTAGGTACTTTATAGTCACAGAGGCATCTCTGTGAAATTCGGGTTGCTCCCACCTGGAGAGCACGTCGCAGCCAGAGGCACGCCACCCACTTTTTTTTTTTTTTGCATACAATTTTTTGTGTGACTGATGAAGAAGGAAGGGGGAGGGCGTAAATTTTGACCAAATGACAACTTTTTCGTTGCCACTGGGATTAACGTGTGCTAAGTGCATGGGCACACGGGACCTCGGTTTATCGTCTCATCCGAAAGACTCCACGTTCAGACCATAAGGCCTAGAAAAAATCCCCTGTACCCAGGTTCGAACTCGGGTTTACTTGACACAAGGCGAACGCTTTACCTCTGTGCCACTCTGCACGTAGGAGAAATTTGAGTATAGACAGTGAACTTACGCATATCCACGGGTGCTTGAGGGCCTCTGACGCGGTGATGCGCTTAGCGGGGTTGACCGTCAGCATGCTGTTGATGAGGTGCTTGGCCTCCGGAGTCACCGTGTCCCACTCCGGGGAGGGGTACTGCCATCATACATGACAGATCAACGACAATTATCACCTTGATACAACAGGAGGGGTGGGACATCTTCACTATAGATACTGAATACAGCATAGCAATTCCTCCCCCCTTTTCCCCATACTCTCTCTCTTTCTTTTTTCCCCCCTCATTGTTCACATTTCCCGCCCCAGTTCCTTCTTCACTTTGTAGTCCCCCTCCGTGTCTTATCCTCTGGTCTCCACTCAAGTATCCTATGATAGGAAAAGGGAGCCAGAGAGTGCAAGAGCAACAGAGAGGAGGGCGGCTAAGAAAAAGAAAAGTACTTTTTTTTTTAAATCTACCCCAGTATAAATAGATTATGTCCACATATTGAAACTGGAACATTTGGTGAAATCCTGGCAGCATTTTTCAGTATAGTTGAAATTTTCTGCTCCCACCCATGCAACAGACAAATGACTGTGCACAATGCACTCATATTATCAGAATCTGTAAGCACTTTTCTTCTTCTTCTTCATCGACCGTTCAGATAGCTTACTGTCATGTATCTAAGAAATAGTTAGGCCCAGCATGTCTGTCATCGGCTGCAAGAATTTGTAATTTTAAAGAATTTCTTCAAAAAAGGCAGGAGAATGGACCGGTTAGGCAGAAAGATCGTAGATGACAGTAAGCAAAGGGAAAAGGCAGTAAACCCTACAAAAAATAAATTGTTTGCACTTGAGCATGAAACAAACATGAAAATCAACCGAAATCCATCTCTATACACTGAAATGTACGCATACTTATTTATTTTATCTTTACATTGTTTGTCTGTCATTTCTTTTACTATGACTGCAAGACAGCAGAGAGGGCAGAGCTATTCTGGCAGACTGGGCTAAAATTTGTTTATAGTGGAGAAGCCTTGCCCAGGGTAAAGCCCCACTCTAAGGGATGTGAGGACAGCCAGCATTGGGAAAGGTCCCCAAAGGCCAACCAATCCCTTCAGCTGCAGCACTAGAGCCAGTGCAAATGCCCCCTAGTTCGAGAGCCATATTCTTCCACAAAAGACTAAGTTGTAGAAAATCATTAATTATACAGCTCTCCTTTTTACTATTGGCCCCTACAGGCTGATGTCAATCAGTGATAAAAAAAACCAACCCAGGCCTGCTCACATCATAAGCGCCAGACTTGATCTGTGCATAAAGTCTATGCTGATCTTCGTCCCAGAACGGAGGGTAGCCCACCAACAAGATGTACAGGATCACACCTGCAACCCACACCAACGAGCTTCATGTCAATCATCATCATCATCATCATCATCATCACCATCATCATCATAATAATGTTAAAGACACACTGACGCACCACGATTAAGTCTCTTGGTTTTTTCTGGGTAGCTGTGACCCACATACAAATGTCCCCAACTTCAAATTGAGGCTGCTCTTTAAAATGTTTCGTTTCCAATTTGGGGACATTTGTATGGGAGTCAAACCTGGTCAACACAAGATTTCTTACCAGCTATGATCTGGTGGATCTTTAAAAATGCATAACAGCGCCTGTTCTCTGAGTTGGGTCTCTAAGCGCTTTACATATCTAACACAAAGAGAACATAGAAGATACATTATCTTATACAATCAGAACATGACAAAAGCACATATTTTACATTTATGTGAGTAGAACATAACGAAGTACAGACATAGGGCACAAAAACACATATCTTTCACGGACATAGAACGTGAAAAGGTACACAACTTACAGAAAATAAAGAAGTACATATCTTGCGCAAATGCAACAATAACATTAACACCAACAACAACACTCACGCTCACACCCACACGCATAAACACACATGTCAAAGGCGAATCTACCAAAGGCAATGCACAAACATAATTTACACACACACACACACACACACACACGTGCAATTACTTGACAAGATGGGAGAGAAAAAAAACCAGGAGCACACACACACAATTACATTACTTGACAAGATGGGAGAAAAAAAACCCAGGAGCACAACATGTGATCAACAGAAGATTAGCATAGTGAAAAAACAGGCTTTCTATTTTAAAATGAAAAAAAAAAATCCTGAAATTTTGTGAGCCAAGAACAGGAACTCTAAAAATGTTATATAAACTTTTAATCTTTTTTTTCTTAACAAAAGCACAGAAAAATGTTTAACTATGTCTGTTCCATTAAGTAATTCTCAGCAAGTCTTTTCATTTAAAAAATAATAAAATAGCGAAAAAGAAAGGCAGTACAAGATTGATTTATATTCATTGAGCTCATAACTTCCATGACACACACATACATGCACGTGCGCACACACACTGAACCACTTAACACCAGTATTGTGTCTGTGCAAGGGATATAATTTGTTAATTTCTTCAATTCCTAAATGCAGTAGCCTCCCTTCTATAAAAGCCAAGTGATAATAACAAATGTGACAGTGCATGTGAAAACCAGACATAAGTCGCCCAGAATGTTTTTGAGCAAAACCCAAAAATGTAACTCAGCACCACGAAAGGGATATTAAGTGTCAAAATGACCATTCTGAATTAAAATGGCACAGTGAAATGTCTGTTAGCTAAAATGTCTGTTAGCTAAAATGTCCGTCCAATGAAATGTCTGTTTGCTAAAATGTCCGCTCAGTGAAATGTTCGTTCAGTCAAATAACTGTTTGCTAAAATATCCACTCAGTGAAATGTCTCTTTGCTAAAATGTCCGCTAAGTGAAATGTTCATTCATTCAAATGTCTGTTCGCTAAAAAATGTGTTTGCTAAATTGTTCGCTCAGTTAAATGCTTGTTCAGTCAAATGTCTGTTTGCTCAAATGTCCGCTCAGTGAAATGTCCGTTGGCCAAATGTCCGACCATGCTTGTAAATTATTTTAAAACTCACCACAAGCCCACACATCGACAGGCTTTCCATAAGGGTCTTTCCTTAGCACCTCTGGGGAGAGGTACCCTGGAGTGCCCGCAAATCCTAAAACACAAAAAAAGTCAACAGTGTCATATTACCACTTTCAACCCCCACCCACCCCCCCAATAATACCCCCGTTGCTCCTTGTGCCATCAGCACACTGCAGTCAAGGCATAGATATTTCCCTCAGACACCCAACCAATAAATTCTCATTAAAAAAAAAAAAATTGGAGATTGCAGACTTTATTCTGAAACAGTGATTTACATTTATCTTCAATCTTTTTAATAATATACAAATCGAAAACCAAATCGTTATTTTGTGTTTAACTGAGCTGAATGAGTTGAAAACAGCTGCATCACTGTCAGTCACAGAAAATCCAGCGTGTTCATTGTTTACACTTTTCGTTGTTCAGAGTCTATGCTACCCGATACATCATCATTTTCGAACGTCTTTTTAAAATATCACAATCATCATCATCACACCCCACCACCTCACCGCCCCTACCCCCCACATCAAATTGATACCTAGGTTTCCCAGGTCCACCCCACCCCCTCCTCACCAAACCAAATTGATACTTAGGGTTCTCAAGTCTACCCAGTCCTCACCCCTTCACCCCCCCCCCCACCCCCCCCCAAACAAAAAGGTGGTGCTGAGCTGGCGGTGACGCACTCTACAAGTGAGAGCAGCCCGAATTTTACTCATCTCTATGACTAGAAAATACGAAATGCAAAATAATGTACATACCAAACCAGGCCTGCTGTTCGCCCTGCACCTCAATGGCCAGGCCAAAGTCGGCCAGTTTGACTGCGGCCCCTTTGGCTTTGCTGGCCAGCAACAGGTTTTCTGGCTGCAAAAAGGAAATAAAACAAACATTGTAAGACACTTACAACGTGACTCACACCATCACAGCAATATAACACTGACATCAGCACAATGTGAAACTTACACCACAACAATAAAATATTTGCATCAGTGTGGCTTGTTTACCTCTCTCTCTCTCTCTCTCTCTCTCTCTCTCCATCCCTTCCACACTCACTCACTCACATTCACACACACATACACACAGACACACAGACACACACACACACACACTCACACCAGATGTCGATTAGGACTAATTTTTGCTACAAGCACAGAATCGGAAAAAAACTGTGCACACAGGTTGTTCATTTTTACGTTCTTTGTTTCAATGAGTGAAATTTTAAAAATTGTTTAAAAAACATGCTTCAAAAGTAGAAAGCAGCATATGTTGTATTGGTCACACTTTTTGCAAGATACAAAACCAAACAAAGAAATCAATATGCATGTAAAGAACACAGCAAGTACACTAATGAATTCCATTATGTTGTCATTATTAACCCTTTCATCGCCAATGTCGCCTCTTGGCACCACAATGATTTAACACCCATGTCACTGAAAGGCATTGAATGAGGGTCTGGTATCCAATGACCTTATGCTCTTAATCTTGGGAGGTAAGGATAGGCCCTATTTTGTGCATGTCGCAGGGGAATCCCCAATGTTGCGGATGGAATGTTTTTTACGCCCAGATGGGTTTGATGGAGAGTTTTGGCTGAGGGATGGCTGGCGTTGAAAGGGTTAAACATGTTACAAGAACTGGAGAAAAAAAACCCAATAAATAATAACTAGTCAAAAGCCAGCTTTAAGTTACTTGATAATAAACATGTGCAACAGTCAAATCATTATTTATTATGTAAATAAGGATCTTAATCTCATGATTTAAACTCTCTATACGAGAGTATGCGATGGCGTACATGCCTTGCACAACTGTTCAACACTAGGCGAGTTTGCATTCATTACATAAAAAATATTTTTACAAGAATGCTTAACGGTGCAGTTCTAAACATGTATGGCATTATTTATAATAATAAAAGCTAATATCTGTTAAAGTTCCAAAGTAAAATTTTTATTACTGGCCGATTAATGACGTTTTTCAAAAAAGCATGACAAAGAAGACAAAGAGGGGGGTAGTGACTCGTTATTGATTGACGTCCTTAAAATAGACTAGAAGTCATTTCATTAGTTGAAAACTATTATTTAAGGGACCCTAAAGGAATACATTTATACCAGTTTGGTTTACATGGGTTTGCCGAGTTGTGCAGTGTGAATGTTTAAACACGATGTACGCTATCGCATACTCTCATGTTGAACGGTTGTGAAAGGAAGCAATCGGCCAGTGTTGAATGAGTTAAGAAACAGAAAGAACATGTCAATTTGAATTTTAATAATCAATAGATATTTCAGTTTTTTCATTCAAAGATCAAATTATATTCAAATTCAATTCTCATGTAGGAGCATTTCAGAAAGAAAAATATTTTAAGTCTTGGTTCACATATCATTTTACATTTCATATCTAATTCACAAAAATATTTCAATAATTCTTTGTTCTAACCAAAGAATACTTTTCACAAAAACTGAAACAGACTGTTCCTACAGTGTACATGTTTGTTGGAAAATAGCAATAATAATAAAGACAGTTACTTTCAAACAATACTGAAAAAAGATAACTTAGAACAGCTATTCAATCCCCCCACTTGATGTGCATTTTGTATAAAATAGCCATTTAATTCTGGGTTGTTGTTTTTAATCTTCATTGCAGCTTTGATAATCTTTTTGCTTTGATTAAATAGCTTCACTGCAGTTTTGATTACCTGGTATCTATTGGCTCTGAGTTTATCTTCATCAAAATAATATTCTGATTAAATAAATCAAGATATTCTTCCCAGTCTTTTTTTCAAACTCATCAATACTCATTATTTACTTATTCATGAACCATCTGTTTTTATTTATCCTAGCAATACACTTCTTTCACACTATGCACTTCTCCCCTCTGTAAAGTAACCATGGTAACCAGAGATTATTTCGTCATTTTACCATAAGCCATATGCAAGGGTCCTTGTGGTGACCAAAGCTTTCTTCATCTTCTTCTGTGGTGGCAACCAACTACTTTATACAGAACTGTACGCATTAGCACTGTAACTTTTGCATGATCTTTCCTTATAACTCATGATGTAACGGCTACCACAAGAGCACAAATTCAAAAAGAAGAGCCTTATCTTCAGGCAGACCACTCCCTGAACCTGCATCAAATTGTCTGGATTCAGGATTCAGGCATACCCACATGCACCCCTGCGTATCGTATACCTGCACACATCTTCCCCTTTCTCTCATCACGTTGAGCTAGGCAATAGCACTTCACAAAGAAACCACTGCGCGCACACCCGCACACACACTGACACAAACTTGGAATTAAACTGCAGAAGACAAAACACTCACATTGCATACACACTCTGACACAAGTCACTTCTACTAACAATAACAGCGCGCGACCTAGCTTCTCTAAACCAAGCACAATTACTAGTTGTTTTTTCTTTTTCAAGGGCTCAACACCACCTTACCTTCAAGTCCCTGTGAACGATGCCATGAAGGTGACAATAGTTAACGCTCTCTAATATTTGCTGCATGCAGTGACTGCAACAAAACAAAAACAAAACACACACACACTACACAATTGAGCCAAGCTGCAGCACCGTGCACACAAGATCAACGAAAATTACGGAGCTTGGGAAGGTCTATTTCTGAAGAAGGGCGTACAGACTGATGAAGGGATACAGCTACAGACATCAAGAAAAAGCATAGAATACGCATTTTCGCATTTGCAAAAATTGCTGAAACTTTCAAGATCCTTTTCTGGAACAAAGTCTCGGGTGGGAGGGGGGGAGGGGGGGGACTGTTTTTTGCATCACCCGCCAGGCTCTGACTTGGAACCCATATGAAAACTTCCCAAAAGGAATAAAGGCCAACCCAAGAGAAGCTGGAGGCAAGACCCTATGGCAGAGCTGAAGGATCTAAGAACTAGCCGGACCAACATAGACAAGACAGCTCAGATCCAAGTCTGATGGAAAAGTGTTGTCAGTGGCCTATACAACTCTTTGTGCAACAATCTACATTAGCAAGAAAATATTCATATTATTTTTGGTACGTATGCATCTTCTTAGTCGATAATTTCATATTACATGCCCAAAAAAATACAAATAACCATTCAATTTTTTTTTTATACATGTAGTACAAATGGATTTTTATACCTTCTTCTCTCTTTTTTTTCCAAGGGAGGAGATGGTTGGGTATGTTTGAAATGTGAAAATGCTGAATAATATGCCTATAACTACATGAAGTAGAAATGAACGAACTGGTTTCAGCAGATTTTTGCAATATGTGCAAGAGATCCTTCCCTTTTCTTGATGTCTGCACATTAATCATGAGGACAGGCAGAAACCAGACTGGGACTGTACAGCACCTGTTGAGGTCATACAGACCAGATCAACAGAGAATCAGATTGTTTTCAAACTTCATGGGTCAAATTAATCAGAGATGAGATTCTCAGAAAACCAAAAAGGAGGAAAAAAGAAGCCGGGGGTCCGGGGTCCGGTGTAGGCTACATAAGCAAATAGATAACTTCCGCTTTAAGCTTTGCGAACTGCAAAGTAACGATAAATAGAGCAGTCTTGGTTGCCCCAAGCAGTAACTAAAAATGTCCATTTGAGAATGAACCAATCGAGAATAAAATATCCATTGAACTTCTTGCCGCATTTACTATTCGACACAAAACCTAACACACCTACCCCCTCCAATTTTCTCAATGGATTTACACGGATCTCAAAAATGACCCCTGGGGCCATCAAAAAGGAGGAAATCCTCCAATTGGAGGAAAAATCTCATCTGTGGACTAATATGACCCCGATTACATAAAATGAGGGATAAATAAGGGATCAGTAATGTCTGAACAGACCTTCAGACTGCATTCAGACTCTATGGATCATACAACCCTTGGCTGCACAAAATGAGGGGTAAATTTGGGTCATAAATGATCCGGGTGTTCCCCTGACAATCTGAAGCTCTGGATCAAAACATGGGGAAGGCTTGTCTCATGTTTTACCAGAGAGAGAGAGAGAGAGAGAGAGAGAGAGAGAGAGAGAGAGAGAGAGAGAGAGAGAGAGAGAGAGAGAGAGAGAGAGAGAGAGAGAGAGAGAGAGAGAGAGAGAGAGAGAGAGAGAGAGAGAGAGAGAGAGGGGGGGGGGGGGGGGGTTGCCACTCACTTCGGCCCATTTTCACTTCGGGCCAGGGCTAGTCATTTCGGCCCACTGGTAGTCATCTTAGCCCAAGGCTTTAGTCATTTCGGCCCAAGGCTATAGTCATTTCGGCCCAAGGCTATAGTCATTTCGGCCCAAGGCAACCGTCTTTTGGTTCATTATATATCATTCATCCAAACACTATGTTCATTCAGCATAAATAAAATCAATCAATCAATAAATCATTCAAACTTTCAACCATTTCATCAGTCAGTCATGCAACAATGCAATCCTTTGATCACTTTCAAAAATCAACCAATCAGTCAGTCAGTCGATCATTTTATTGCCCATTCTCATGATTTACATGGACATTTGTTTGATGTGACCCATGACATGTACAGTAGATAAAACAAGATTGAAAGTTGAATGACTATTGGTGTTGGCTGAAGTGACTATAACCTTGGGCCGAAATGACTATAGCCCTGGGCCAAAATGACTGTAGCCCTGGGCTGAAGTGAACATAGCCTTGGGCCGAAGTGACTACAGCCTTGGGCCGAAGTGACTATAGCCTTGGGCCGAAGTGACTATAGCCCTGGGCCGAAGTGACTAAAGCCTTGGGCCGAAGTGACTATAGCCCTGGGCTGAAGTGAATGTAGCCTTGGGCCGAAATAACTATAGCCTTGGGCCAAAATGACTATAGCCTTGGGCCAAAATGACAAAAAATACCATGGGCCGAAATGAGTGCACACCAGAGAGAGAGAGAGAGAGAGAGAGAGAGAGAGAGAGAGAGAGAGAGAGAGAGAGAGAGAGAGAGAGAGAGAGAGAGAGAGAGAGAGAGAGAGAGAGAGAGAGAGAGAGAGAGAGAGAGAGAGGGAGAGAGAGAGAGAGAGAGAGAGAGAGAGAGAGAGAGAGAGAGAGAGAGAGAGAGAGAGAGAGAGAGAGAGAGAGAGAGAGAGAGAGAGAGAGAGAGAGAGAGAGAGAGAGAGAGAGAGAGAGAGAGAGAGAGAGACAAATGACAAATGAAATGACAAATGAAAGTGTTTTAATGTCATCAGCAGTTAACATGCCATTTGGAGAGAGAGAGAGAGAGAGAGAGAGAGAGAGAGAGAGAGAGAGAGAGAGAGAGAGAGAGAGAGAGAGAGAGAGAGAGAGAGAGAGAGAGAGAGAGAGAGAGAGAGAGAGAGAGAGAGAGAGAGAGAGAGAGAGAGAGAGAGAGAGAGACAAATGACAAATCAAATGACAAATAAAAGTGTTTTAATGTCATCAGCAGTTAACATGCCATTTGGAGAGAGAGAGAGAGAGAGAGAGAGAGAGAGAGAGAGAGAGAGAGAGAGAGAGAGAGAGAGAGAGAGAGAGAGGGAGAGAGAGAGAGAGAGAGAGAGAGAGAGAGAGAGAGAGAGAGACAGAGAGAGAGAGAGAGAGAGAGAGAGAGCAACTACCAAGAGCAAGAGAAAGAGAGCAAGTGATTTATTCATGAGATTGGTGTAAGCCGCACTGCTTGTTCTGCTGGGCTAATGATGAGACTGTCGAAGCTTGCTAATGAACCAGTTTACAAGCAGGTGCGAATTGTGATTTCCTGATCACCTTCCTTGACAATTTTTTTCTAAATAAACAAACAAAGCTGTAATTGTTGACTATATAAAAGAATCTGGCATTGAAGTTAAACATAACAAATATTTAAGCATTGTGTTACAAGCTACTATTTGCTGTATACAAAGGCTGTAAGTTGTATTACGATATCATATACTGATAGCTAACATAAAATCGCCTCGTGTCAAGTAAACCCGAGTTCGAACCTGGGTACAGGGGACTTTTCCTCTCACTTTGCACTAGGCCTTACGGTCTGAACGTGGAGTCTTTCAGATGAGACGATAAACCGAGGTCCTGTGTGCCCATGCACTTAGCACACGTTAAACCCAGTGGCAATGAAAAAGTTGTCATTTAGTCAAAATTTAACAACCCTCCCTTTCCTTCCTCATCAGTCACACAAAAATCGCATGCACAAAAAAAAAATTTAATGAGTGCACACTGGCTGCGACGCGCTCTCCAGATGGGAGCAACCTGAATTTCACAGAGACGCCTCTGCGACTATAAAGTACCTAATACCTAAAAAATAATAATAAACCAATAGCACACCAAAATGCAATAAATGGGAAGAGAAACTCTTGATATCTCATGACTGGAAGACTACCTTTCTTCTAGCACATAAAATTCAAGCACATGTCATGTTAACGCGTTAACATATCAATATGGGGTCCATGTGTAAAGAAAATGCTCCATTTAGTCACTCACCAAGCATCTAGGTTACCAACATGAATCTAAGTAAGTGCTGACTTTGCATAGCGTTTATTAAGCACATCGGAACAAAGATCAACTAGCTAGCAAACATGAATGTGTATCAGTAATACATCAACACTGACTCAAGAACAGGCTAAATTAAATCTACTCAAAGCCACAAGAACTCCCACAATAATTTCAATGATATGACTAGATATATATATATTTGTCATGGCTCTAAGAACAATCTGAAATACAAATCAAATTCACAATTTTCTGCAGCACTGCGGATAGGCAAAACAGAAGCGTCCTTAAATTAACCATCATAAGGCTTAAATTAATAATCAGCAAAACCGTGCACAGCTCAACAGCCTGTCAATTCTAGCAACAGCCATGCACACCAGCCAATCACCGCGACAAAACAAGAAACGGACAAAGTTGAGGTCAATGCAACAGACTGACAAAAAGCAGTTATTCTTCTAGTACAGACTAGCTTGTGTACTAGACAAAACGCACACAAACTAGACAGATAGACGCAGTGACAGGCACACTGACAGGGAGAGGAGAGGATGCAGTGAGCGCATGGCATCATCCTGACCCACCTTCAGATCGCGGTGAATTATGCTATGTGTGTGACAGTTGTAAACCCCATCTAATAGCATCTGCATACACCGGCTGAAAGGGTGGGGGCACATAAATGAACACATATATTTTTCTTGGATTTGTAAAAAGTTTGGGCTGAGTGGTATTTCCAGCCCTTCACTAGTTAAAAGGCTTATACAGACAAACCTCTATTTTAAGACTTCCAAAATGTCCAGAAAAATCGGTCGTAAATTGGAGGGGTCGTATGACGGAGGTTTTCACTGGCAGCCGTAGAAAGAAAAAGTTCAGCACAGTTCATACTCTCTTCTTCATGCACACATACAATGACATATTAAAACTGGATTTGGGTCTTTCCAACTCCATAGGATTGTGCAATCGATATTACAGTTTCACTTTGCCGACTTCTTTTAATCACCTCCACTCTCGTCCAAAGTCAGTGGTTTTCTTTTTCAAAGTCAGTGGTTTTCGTGCTTTTCCTACGCTCTCCGCCATCTTTTCTACAACAAGGGAAGCGACTCCGCTTTCAGGCCCTTGACCATGGTTGTTTCCCTTTGTTCGAAGTCTATGCAGACGACAGCAACGGTCGTAAAAACCAACAAAATGGCGGTCGTAAGTCGCGTTTTAGAGGAAGACGTCTAAGAGAGGTCGTTTACATAGTAAAATGCATCTGTGCCAACAAATCCGGTCTCAAATGAGAGGTGGTCGCTTAACAGAGGGTCGTAAAATAGGGGTTTGTCTGTATCATTGGCTGACATTAGCCTGCAGTTGGTGCCAACAGTAAAGTGAGAGCCTACAATTGATTAAGGACTTTCTATAGTAATGGAACATCATGGTACAAAATATACTTTTGTAAATGACTGACTCTCTAATTAGGAGGCATATGCACTGGCATTTAGTGCCGCAGCCAAGGGGATGAGTTGGCCTTTAGAAACCTGCCAAAAGCCAGCTATGAGTCGGCCTTTCGAAACCTTCTGCCAAAGGCCAGCTATGAGTCGGCCTTTAGAAACCTGCCAAAGGCCAGCTATGAGTCGGACTTTCGAAACCTTCTGCCGAAGGCCAGCTATGAGTCGGCCTTTAGAAACCTGCCAAAGGCCTGCTATGAGTCGGCCTTTCGAAACCTTCTGCCAAAGGCCAGCTATGAGTCGGACTTTCGAAACCTGCCAAAGGCCAGCTATGAGTCGGCCTTTAGAAACCTTCTGCCAAAGGCCAGCTATGAGTCGGCCTTTCGAAACCTTCTGCCAAAGGCCAGCTATGAGTCAGCCTTTCGAAACCTTCTGCCAAAGGCCAGCTATGAGTCAGCCTTTAGAAACCTTCTGCCAAAGGCCAGCTATGAGTCAGCCTTTAGAAACCTTCTGCCAAAGGCCAGCTATGAGTCGGCCTTTCGAAACCTTCTGCCAAAGGCCAGCTATGAGTCGGCCTTTAGAAACCTTCTGCCAAAGGCCAGCTATGAGTCGGCCTTTCGAAACCTTCTGCCAAAGGCCAGCTATGAGTCGGCCTTTAGAAACCTGCCAAAGGCCAGCTATGAGTCAGCCTTTCGAAACCTTCTGCCAAAGGCCAGCTATGAGTCAGCCTTAAGAAACCTGCCAAAGGCCAGCTATGAGTCAGCCTTTAGAAACCTTTTGCCAAAGGCCAGCTATGAGTCGGCCTTTAGAAACCTGCCAAAGGTCAGCTATGAGTCAGCCTTTCGAAACCTTCTGCCAAAGGCCAGCTATGAGTCAGCCTTTCGAAACCTTCTGCCAAAGGCCAGCTATGAGTCAGCCTTTAGAAACCTGCCAAAGGCCAGCTATGAGTCAGCCTTTAGAAACCTTTTGCCAAAGGCCAGCTATGAGTCGGCCTTTAGAAACCTGCCAAAGGCCAGCTATGAGTCAGCCTTTCGAAACCTTCTGCCAAAGGCCAGCTATGAGTCAGCCTTTAGAAACCTGCCAAAGGTCAGCTATGAGTCAGCCTTTCGAAACCTTCTGCCAAAGGCCAGCTATGAGTCAGCCTTTAGAAACCTGCCAAAGGCCAGCTATGAGTCGGCCCTATGAGTTGGCCTTTCGAAACCTTCTGCCAAAGGCCAGCTGTCCTGAAGTTGTTTTGGCAAAGAAAGTGGGAAAGGCTTCTCCACTATAAACAAATCCAAGCCCAGCCTTCCAGAATAGCAATTGCCTCCTCTGCTACTTGTAAGTCATGGTTGTACATGACCGCCGCTCACATGAAGTGTGCTTAACTTCACTAAGCTCAGAATACCCGTTACTCCAGAGTCAAATGCTCTGAAGGGGGCAGGGGTCCAGGGGCCGCCCAGGGCCTGGTGGGGCACAGGTGGGCAAAGCCCCCTAAAGCTGAAGAGAAATATGAAATGTAAGTATATTAAAGACCCACTGACTCACCACGATTAAGTCCCTTGGTTTTGTCTGGGTAGCTGTGACCCATATACAAATTCCCCCAACTTCAAACTGAGGCTTCTCTTTAAAGTGATGTTTCATTTTGAATTTGGGGGCATTTGTATGGAAGTCACTCCTGGTCAAAATAAGATTTCTTACCAGCTATAAGAGGAAAAACATGTGAAACCTGCGATTTTAACACGTGTTGTGGTGGGTCTTTAAAGGCCTTTCCTGGATGCATTTACACTTATATTAATGGGTTAAAAATTAAAAAAATACTACACCCTCCAGGGAGTCATGGAAGAGGGATCGGTTGGGGGGTCGGGGGGGCTTTGCCCCTCAGAAGCCGACAATAATTTGAATGAAAAGGAAGCAATGAAGGCCTCTCCTGGTATAATAAGCTAAAACTATGGCATGGAACTACATTTCTCCCTCTTTCTATTTTTTCTTTTTTATATTTTCTTGGAAAGGGGGTGGTGGGGTCCAGAACCCCTGTAACCCATCTGCCTCTGCCCTCATAAAAATTGGAATTAAAAACAACTTAAGAAAGGCAAAGCCTGACAATGACTCGCTCTTAAAATGACATTTTTTTAACATAATTTTTTTCACTGGATCAGTGCTTTCTACTTCATAAAAGCAGTGCAGTCACTGGAAAGGTCTTGATGGTATTTGTCATCATGTAATGTTTGATTGCACTACCATAAGTTGTTTCTAAGAAAATTACAATGCTAAAGTGTGTTTGTTGTAACTGGTTTCATTGTATCAATGCTTTCTACTCATAAAAGCAATCACTGGAAATGTCTTGACTGTATTTATCATCCTCAAATGTTTGGTTGTGCTGCCACTTGTATTTTCTGATAAATTTACAAAGATTTGTTTGTTTACACAGAGCATGCGATTGCACTGCATCAATGCTTTCTAGTTCATAAAAGAAGTGACTGGAAGGGTCTTCATGGTATTTATCAGCATGCAAAGTTTGGTTGTGCTACCATTTGTAGCTTCTGAAAAAGTTACAAATGTTAAACTATTTAAAGTTTTGGTAAAGGTCAAGATGTGCCACCCCCCCTACATTTCTCGGTTAAATCCATTTTTCCGTTTTTGCCTTTCTTACCAAACATTAAGCTGTATTTTATTAACCTTTTCAGCTAATTACATGGGTGCTCCTGGGAAATTAAACAAATCCTGCAAGGGGCTGGCCCTGGCGGAGTGCAGGGGCAGCGCACACACACACACACACACACATTTACTGCTCTTTTTTCACCCCTCTAGACTGGTACACATGCTACACTCCTTTGAATATAGCAAATGCTTACATAGGCCCTTTTTATTGTACAAGTGTATAAGAAAATCGTTGCCTCTTAAATTCTCATAATCCGGCGACGCCGGCTCTAGGCAATTTAAAAATCCTGCAATTCAGGACATCCTGCAAGAAGGAGCATCCATGTAATTATCTTTGTTCAATAATTAATTACAGTCATCATAAAGGCCATTATGTAATAGGACCCCCCCCTACGTAGTGCAGTACACCACTGCATTTGTCACAGTCCTGGTTCATTGCGTTTCCCGTCTTATAGGGGGAGGGGGGGTCCTATTAGATAATGGCCTTTATTATGACTGTGATTTATTATTCCAAAAAGATAATTAGCTGAAAAGGTTCATAAAATACAGCTTAATGTTTGGTAAGAAAGGCAAGAATGGAAAAATGGAAACAACCGAGAAATGTAAGAGGGGTGGCACATCTTTACCTTTACCGATTTAGTTAATAAAAGCAGTCACTGGAAAGGTATTGATGGTATTTATCAGAATGCAAAGTTTGGTTGTGATAGTACTGCTACTGTTTGTAGTTTCTGAGAAAATTACAATGTTAAAGGTTTTTTAACACATATGCACTCACTCACACACACACACACACACACACACACACACACACACACACACACACACACACACACACACACACACCACACACACACACCAAAGTATGATCAAAATACTTCCTCATCTAGATACCGACACAATGTAGGCTACATGACCGGACTGAGACCAACACTCGAGTCGGCATCATCGCAATCACTCACCACCCTAGTTCTCATGGAAAAGTTCAAAGTTCTCACATTATCGTAGTCTCCAGCGTCTCCAGTATCGTCTAAATCGACTCATTTAAACCTCAAATCACAATCGCTGTCATCAAAAAACTCTTTGAAAGTCTCTCCAAACCCAGAAGAAAAAACTGGCCGCCATTGTTCTGTAAATTTTCACTTCGACCACCAAAGCACATCTACCAAAATAACAAAATTACTTCACTCCCTGAACCAATCACAATGCTGCATTTATTACTTGTGATGTCAATTCACCCCCTTTTGGATAATGAAGTGTAGTATATCATGGAGTTCCTCCCGCAATGCAACAAGGCGCAAGATGATAACAAACCGTTTAAGAATACCATTTGAGAATAAGATTGCATTGTCTCATAAACTGAAAAGCGTGGATGCCAGTGCAAAAACCGTGATCGGACGCATCCCAATCTGCGGAAATTTGCAGATCCAGGGACCATTCTGATGCCTGTTTTCTTACAGTTTTGCTATCACTTCTATATGTGTATTCAACCTTCAAGAAATACAATTATGAAAATATAAAGCATAAGTATGAAAACCAAGGAAAAAAGACTGGCTTAGAGCTATTCACTACCAACATGAATATACAAAAATATTGTAACACACAACAAAATAAATAAATTTAAAAAAAAACTTTTTATAGAAAAGAAAAAAACAAAAGAATTGAGGGAATCTTTTCTTATAACAAAAAGCTTATGATCTTTCGTCCGATCAAAAAATGTTAAAAAAATATATTATTATTATTAAATATTGTACAATAAAACTGATATTATAATACAGGCGCCTGCATTTCAGTATACATTGGTATTTTATGAGGGGTAAAAATTAGTTCTGTTAGTATCATTGTGTAACTGCCCATGTTCACAAGTTCATCAAATGACTTTTAACTGTCAATTCGAAAGGATCAAATTTTGGAGCCAATTTTAAAAAATAATATCTTTGTTAGTTTGCGAGAAAAAAACAACCCACCCCCATATTATAGGTATTAGGTATTAGGTACTTTATAGTCACATAGGCGTCTCTGTGAAATTCGGGTTGCTCCCACCTTGTACTTATAAAATAAAAAAAGCAAACTGACATCATCAAGCCCACAATTATGTGATCCGCTATGTGGCAGTTAAAGGGTTAAATACTCCTGCTTTGTCTTTGACTGCTTGATGTAGTAGTTTAGATTTTGTCCCACTTAGGAAAAGTGCGTTTTCCTCTTGAAGAACAAAAGAAAGAAAAGAAGGAAAAGATGTCAAGAAAAAATAACCTGAACCAACACATAAAGACAAAGACACAGTCACAAAATATAACACAAAGAGGCCTTATGGCCAACATACATACCTTGCATCTGCTTCACTGTAGAATTCCCTTGCTACTATGTCTTCAAACAGTTCCCCTCCTGTCACCCTACACACACACAAACACACAGACACACACACATATCACACCGTGCTCATTAGCAGTAGATTATTGGACAATTTACAGTTCTTTACAAGCATGAAAGATTTCATATACAATTCTGCACTTAAATTCCGCACAATTAAAACCATGCATGTACAATAACCATATTCCATGGGTGCTCCTGGGAAATTTCAAAAGTCCTGCAAGGCAGGCCTTGGAAGCTGAAGGGACAAAACAGTTTCCAATGTGACAGGCTCCCGTTGCACTGTCACTTCTGGGTAAACGTCTTATGACCTCTATAACCAGCAAAATGCATCTTTTCAAGTTCTCATAATCCGGTGACGCCAGCTCCAGGCAATAAAAAAGAATCCTGAAAGCAGGAGCATCCATGATATTCTAATGGACCATGACATACTACTTATAATTCATTACGATTTTTACTTACTTTTAAAAACGCAAAAACAAAACTGAAGATTTAGGTCAAAGCATTTAACAAGGCAGACCATTATAGGAGAAGAAACCCCAGGTGAAGACCTGAAGACCTCGCAGTCACCGTCCAAGCTTTGCTAGGGGATCGTATTGATGTGCTCTGTCTCTATGTGTCCCCCTCATTGTGCCCCAGGCTCTCAGACTCTGTGTGTCCCCATCTCTACGTGTCCCTGTCTGTGTCCCCGTCTCAATACGTCCCCTTCGGCGAGGGATAGGGTAAGGGTTATGGCTCAAATTAGGGCTAAGGATAGATTTAACTAGGTTTCGGATTAGGTTGGATTAACTTTAGGGCTTGGGTTTGGTGTCATATAAAGATGAAAAGATATATGACGGTGACACATACACACAGGGACACATATGATAAAGACAGGGACACATAGACAAAATTGTTAACACATAGACATGTACACATAGAACCGGGGACACATTTGCTACACACATAACACTTCTAGACCGTGGCAGATGAACCTCAGGTGGAGAGGGTGAGGCCACTTCAGCACACACCTACTCTCAGCCTAAAGTAAAAGCTCCATTGAGCAGGCTAAGAATCCAGGTTATGTCGCAATGTGCCGTCTGTATGTGTCACCAATTTCCTCTATGTACCCCTGTGTCAATATATCCCCATCTCTATGTATCCTCGTGTCTATATATCCCCATCTCTATATGTTCTAAGGTCTATGTGTCCCAGTCTCATATCTCTATGTCACTTTGTTCTTCCTAACCCTAACTCCAAACCTAACCCTATCCCTAACCCAAACCTTAATCCCTCTACCCCTTACCCAAATCTGAGGGGATACAGGGACAGTTGGGAGGGGGGGGGGGGGTGTTCACATAGACGGGGACACATACAGATAGGGACACAATGAGGGCAACACATAAAGACAGGGACACAAAGAGACAGGGGCACATGTTGTTTGTTCCCGTACCCTGGCTAAAGACTCCAAGGATCATCCCAATAGCGGAAGCACTTGAACACTACCGTACAAGTGCATCAGCTACGGATGAGAATATTATGTGTGACCGTTTTAGATTACCCCGCCACGTGGGCAGCCACACTCCGACTTCGGGGAAACGGGCACATCAATATGATCCCAGGCTTCAAGTACCATTGGCTTTGTAGGCCACATGTATGGGCACCTGTAATAAAGGTGGTCCAACTCCTCCATGATTTTCAATAGCTAAACCAAGCCATGATTGATAGATGACTTAAGAAACAATTTTTTTTCAGAATGCCGTTACAAAAAATAAAACTCTTTACCTACAGTAGTTAGTGTTGTTTACTATTGAAAAGCTGCACAGAAGCAGTACAGTGGAACCTCCCTATTATTAAGACCTTTCTTCAAAACGTATACACAGTTAGTGGTGTTTGTGGTTTCTTTGATCAAATAAGACCTTTCTTAAATAAGACTCCCTCTAAGATGTAACCTAAAAAAATGTCACCGATTGTTTTCATCCTGGGCTTCTGATCCGGACTACAGTGGAACCTCCCTATAAAGACCTTGAAAAATCAACCCCCCAAAAGGTCATTATAGGGAGGGGTCAGGGAGGTGGACATTCACTGATTCAGTAGTCCGAATAGGAAGGATGGAAAATCGTGGAATTGTTTTTTTGGGGTCACATCTTAGGAATGTCTTAATTGGGAGGTTCCACTGTACTGAATGTCCACCTCTGTATTAAGACCTCTCCCTATTAGACCTTTTGGGGCAGATCTTTCAAGGTCTTAAATGGGAGGTTCCACAGCATCATTGATGTCATAGTATACTCACAGATCAAACACTAGGTAATGGAACCCGTCATCCTGTATACTGTCATGTAACCTTACTGAAACAAAATGAAGCAAAACATCATCAGCACATTATAATAATACAATACGCCATGACCAAAATCCAATCAACTCATGTCATTAACCCCTTGACTGCCAAAGAAAAATCATTGGGCAAATCATGCCATAGGGTTATTTCGATTCATCTGATGACATCATCAGTGATGTCATCAGGTCAGTACGTAATATGTTGGTGGCAGTCAAGGGGTTAAGAATACAGTTCTGCTGACCATTCTGTGTGTGTGTGTGTGTGTGTGTGTGTGTGTGTGTGTGTGCGTGCGTGTGCGTGTGTGTGTGTGTGCCCAGAAGGCAGACAGAGATCGCCTGGACAGGGTGGTCAGCGATGCTGCCAAGATTTCTGGACAGGAACTGAATCATCCATGTACGAGGTGGCGGTACTGGCCAAGATCAAGGGGATCCAGACAGACGCCTCCCACCCGCTCCACGCTGACCTGAGGGAACATGCATCAAAGCAGGACTCTTCTTTTGCGCGCCTCAGGAGTCTCCACTCAGGCACCAACGGGTTCCTCCAGTCCTTCCTGCCCACCGCAGTTCATCTCCACAATGCTGCTCGCCCAGAGCAACCACAGAATGAAAAGGACAAGAAGGCTGTTGTGCATGCGTGTGTGTGTGCCTGTGCAAATGCATACGTGAGAGCATGCATGTGTGTGTGTGTATGTGTGTGTGTGTGTATGCGCATGCATGTATATATGTATGTGCATCCCAGTGTGTGCATGTATGTGTGTGTGTGTATGTGTGTGTGCATGCATGTGTGCATGTGTGTGTGCATTCCAATATGTGTGTGCGCATGCATGTATGCATGTGCATCCCAGTGTACGTGCGTACGTGCATGTGTGTGTACAAAAAGTGTGTGCAATTACTTCTCTAAAAAGAAACTGGCCACCACCACAGAAGAAGTGAATGCATTTGTGTGCATGCACCTGAATGCGTATATATGCCTATCAGTGTTCATGCGTGCATGTTGATGTAATAACTACAAGCAGGGGTGCTTTATCATAGCATAATCATGGTGCAGGATCTGATTGCCTTTGAAGTGAACAGAAGGCGGAAGAGCAGGGTTGGCCCACAATGGCAATATATCACAGCATCTATAACTCCCTGAGGCCTTCCTTGTGCACTAATACTAGTAATAGTAGCACACAGTAACTTCTTCTTCTTCTTTGCGGTGCATAGCCACAATCTTTGCTGTGCGAAGCTCCAGGTGGGAGCAACCCGAATTTCAGACATGCCTCTGTGACTATAAAGTACCTAATACCTAATAATACTAATCAGTCTGTTGATCATTTGCCAAATGATTTGGCCATGGGGGGGGGGGGGGGGGGGGGGGGGGGGGGAGGGGGGGTGTTCAACCACTCCTGATAGCAATCACTGATAAATGTTTACAAAGGGCTCTATTATTCTGCGGCTTGACTGGTTGGTAGGCAGGCTATTCTGAATTCATCATAACACAATTTCCTCTGTCAATAATTCTTTGTTTTCTTCTGTCCATGTTTCATTGACTTCTCTGGAACATTGCTCTTCTTTGTAAGCCACAGTAAGGCCCAAAAAAATTCATGTCTGTTTGGGGTTTCATCAGTTTGAAGAATAGGGTAGGTAGGTAGGTACTAGGCTTTTTTTTTTCTTTTTGCTTTTTTTAATCTTGTGTTCAGATTTTTTAAAAATCTTTGTGTGTTAATATATTTATATATTTTAATAAAGCAAAGCAGTATACTTTTGCACTTATGTTTTAAATTTCTGTTTGCCCGCTTACTTTCATTTTTTTTTTTTTTTTCCCCATTCATCAAAAAAAAGTTTAGGGTCAGCAGCCAAAAACTAGGGTAGGTAGGGAAACAGGAAACCAACATATTTTTTTGGGGGGCCTAAGTACCTCCCTGTTACAACTCCCTCCAACTTAAGACCTTATTTTGGATTATTTTTCAAGGTCTTTATAGGGAGGTTCCACTGTACAGTGGAAATCTGGCAAGTCCAAATTAAAGGCCTGAACCTTTTCTTTGAGAACCGATGTTTTGCTGTTAAAAGAAAGAGGGGGGGGGGGCATAAGGAGGATTAAATTGGGGCCATAAGGATTCAATGGTTGGTTTGGGCTCTTTTTTAGAGTTGTAAACCTTTTCAGATACACTTGGCATTGCATCGTTTAGATGAACATAAATAAGTGCCATAAATGCAATGAAAGGGCAAATTTTCTGAATTTCTATTTTGTTTTTTAAATAAAACGATGCTCGGAAATTTAAAAAAATCGTCTGCTAGATGAGACTTTGACCAAAGTACAAGCGCATGGACATCAGCATAATGTGATGTCCATGCGCTTGTCTCGGGCACATTTGACCCTTGTATAAGGTACATGCTTGGGGCTAAGGGAAACCCTGAACCCCCCCTCCTCAGATCCGCCCCTGGAAAGGCAGAGTTAAAGAGAGTGACAGATGAGAGAAAGTTACAAGCACAGAACTTCCAGAAGGTGAACACACAAAGTATGAAAGACACACCCACCCCCCTAACCACCCACCCCACCCTGTGGTGTGCATGCATTTAGAGTAAATTACACAAATCCCATCAAATGTTCGCATTGAAAATGTTCATTGAGAATGAGAAGCAACATTCTGCCATTGTCACTATCATTATGTCAGGAAAGGGGTCGGGTTAGGATCAGCCTAGGGTTATTGTCATGAAACTGAATCTGAGATCGAGAGTCGTAAATGTGAAGGGGCAGTTTAATTAAACTTTAAAGTACAACTTTGCCGAACTTTGTTGCGCTGTGATTTGCTGTTGCCTGTCACACAGACTTCATAAAGGAGAACTTTGCCAGTGCCTGTGCATACACAGACACAATGCAGACCCATTGATTTCTCTCTCTCTCTCTCTCTCTCTCTCTCTCTCTCTCTCTGACTCTTTCTCCCTCCCTCTTTCTCTTTTTCTCATTTTCCCTTGCTGGGTAAAGTGGGAACTACCTTTAAAAAGGAGATAATTATCGCTGTTTCGCTGCTGGCTGATGTGATGCCGACAATGATCGCTTCTGCTCTCATACCACTGCCCTGTGCTTGGCACTCAGCAGCAGCAGTGCTTTAGCTGCTGCAATCCTCTCTCTCTCTGTATATTTGTGGCGTGTGTGTGCGTGTGCGTGTGTGTGTGTGTGTGTGTGTGTGTGTGTGTGTGTGTGTGTGCATGTGCATGCATGCGTGCGTTGTGCGGGCGTGCATGCATGCGTGTGTGTGCACGTGTGTGCGCATGTGTGTGCGTGTGTGTGTGTGTGTGAGGTGTGTATGTGTCACTCTGTGTGTGCTTGTGCAAATATGCACCTGCAAACAAGCGTGGTGTGCATGTTTGTGTTGTATTTTTATGTGTGTTTGTGTGTGCATGTCAGCTGGGTCCAACCAACAATGATCTCCACAGAAAAGTGGGCTGGAATTTGCCAAGGGTACATCCCTGCTCTTTGGAGACCAAGACAACTTCAAAACAATCCATGCTCCTACTGCTCTTACTTCTTGTGACAACCTGATCTTGGCGATGGTTTGTGCTGTAGATAAGTGCTTTATCTAGTTCAGTGTGAAATGATGTTGTTTCATGTACCTGCTTCAAATTCATAATTTTACTGAGATGACTCGTAATTTCACCTTCCCCTCCCCATCCCCCAGTATTTCCTTCCATCACTCATGCACTGCCATAATTCAAGGAAGAACAGAAAAAATGACACTCATGCAATGTCAGCTGAAACTCTGCGTCTCATAACGTGGAAAGTGGGGCGAGGACAGTGGTATAAAAGGGTTGAGAACAGGCAGCCATAATCAATAATTACCTCGCCTAAAACAAATTTTCTTTTTGGAGACTAAAAATTGTGCTTTTCATTATGAGTTCATGTTTTCAACAAATTCTCTAAATATTTTTTCTGTATCAATTTTCTACATCGATCAATTTTTGACTTACTCGTTTACTGTAAAAGCAAAACTAACACAGACAACCAGATTCTGCTTTCTGCACATCAGAGATCGTGTCTGTACCTTATAGAAGCAAAATCTCAATTTGTGCAGAAACAAATTCCATGACTGTTTTCCCATGCAGTGTCAGAATCTATGAAAGCAAGGAACACAAACTGAAATTTCTGCTGAATTCATCTATGTCATAGCTTTGAGGGTAGGTGTGGATAATGGAAGAAGGGGGACGGGCGAAAACAATACGACATACATATCAAATTTGAAGGACATGTTTCATTTTATGGCTATGTAATCTACACTCAAAGTCAAACACACATCCAGACTTACTTAATGTTTTTCAAATCAATTCTCTAAATCTAATACAAAAGGCATAACATGATAAACTTTCCTTTATTAGTTTTCTACAGAATGATGATTCTTAAAGGGGCACCCTGACGGATGAGTTTTTGTAAGAAACACGTCGAGATAACCAGGAAAACACCCTTTACAGATATTGCAACACTCACTTTGCTCTGGTTTCCTAGAAATCAAGCCTTGTCAAATCGGCGATTCCTCCATGGCGGAGGTGCTGGAAGTCAAATTATTTCACCCAAAGAGAAGGCGTGTGCCGTCTCTTTTCTAATGGCCGCCTGCGCTTAAACCAAATCGTTTGCACGAAATTTTCGCAATACAAGCCTTTTTATTTCTTTTTTAAATTTTATACATTTATCTAAAGGAGTTTCGCTCACAACAAAGGAAATAGCTCCTTTTTATTTTTTATTGCACTACAAAAAAAGA
>JAGGCT020000610.1:0-25000 GCA_017654935.2 Phymorhynchus buccinoides | reverse complement strand
GGCCACCTCCGTCACCTCCTCCAAGTCCTCTTCAACCTCCGGCGGTGGACCCGCCCCTTACAAGGGCCCCCCCGCCACCCCCCACCACCTGCCCCCCAACAACCACCCCCACTCCCACCCCCACCACAGCACCCAGGTGGGGAACGGGGGGCTGCACCAGATGGTCAACCAGCCCCTCCCCGCCGTCACCTGCACACCCTCTCCCCCCGCCCTGCCCTCTCCCCCCGGCATGGGTGACAAGTTCCCTCCCCCCATGATGCCCAGCCACAGCGCGGGGGGCTACATTCCTGCTGAGCAGAGGATCATGGACACGTGATCTGCCCATGGGTGAGCTGCTCAAACAGCAGGCCGGGCCCAGGAACTGGGGAGGGGGGGGGGGGGGTACGAATGGATCTCCTGCTGAAGGCTTGGTGTGGGTGTGGCTGCTTGATGCTTGCTGCCTGCTTCACGTTAGGGGAGGGGGTCGCCGCTAGGGGGAGCCACTGCTGCTGCCTTTAACTCCCTGGCTTTTCACCGATACTCGTCTTGCCATGAGATGTGGTCATAAAAATCAAGTGCATAATTTTCGATTGTTGTAAAAGTGCGGGGAATTGTGGACCCATAAACTCAGTGTTGAGTGTTGGAGTTCACTGGCCATATCTGTATCGTCTGATGACAGTTTGTCTATGCGTGCAAAGTCAAACTCGAGCAGATTTGTGACATAGTTTCTGTGTATCAGACTCTAGCTATTCCTACATAGGTTATCCTTGTCAACTTTATATATCTTTTACTTTACTTACTATATTTTCTGTAGAGGTCGAGTTGTGTCCTTTCTAATCAGATAGATTTCATTTCGTTGGTTGTTTTTTAAAGTTGTATTCATAATGTAAAGATAGATCAAAAGTGCTGATCTTTGTAAAGAAAATGTTTGGGGTGAACTATTCTGAAATCAGGTTTGACATGATAATTTCAAAGACCAACACCTCTTGAAGCTGTGCTAATTAGTTTATAATTAAGAAGGATGGAGCTTAAGATTTGAGAGAGTCCCAACGGTAATGGCCCTTATTACAATAGCGTAAATATCGGCATGCTTCGAACCAAACTTACAGACTGAGACTCAACTAGGCATTACTTTAACGCATTGCTCAATCTTGAAAAAGAAATAGGACCAAAAATGTCATCACATGAAGAACATTTTCCTTTAAAGGGGTCGGAGCAAATTTATAGCTCACACACATCTCATTCGTTTGTCAGTATATCCTTAATACTAGAAATTAAGTTTTGTTGTATGGATAAAATAACAACGGCCATAGGTAATGCCAGTTACTAGGAATACAATGAGACTGGACAATATACACTAGTCATGGTTTTATAGGATGAATCAAATGAACTAAAACCTTGAATAGACAATATTGCTCTATGGAATAACGTGGCCATTGTGCGTTCAGCAGAAAAAGACTTGCTTACAACGGTTCAGGTTTTTAACTTGACTTAGACTGGGGATTCTGATTTCGAGTCTGGTTGAGGCTCGTTCCTTGACAAACGAAAAGGTTTGGATTGGCGCAGAGAGAGTTGAGGGCATCACCGAACCAAGGTCGTCGTAAGACCCTCCCTGAATGCGGCATTCGTTAAGATCAGCGCGTTCAGTAGCTGACGACTATGCATTGTTAGTCGTCAGCCAAAAGTGATCTGACTGACGGAACTGTTCGTCTCTTTCTTCCCCGTGTTACTCTGCTTTGGCTTGACTGGTGGTCGTGTGCATTAGCTTTAGGCAGGCTGTTAGTGTTAGGCAAACCAGCTCGTGCTTTATGTGGAACTGCTTTGGTCTTCAATGTTCCTTTGTTTAGTTTGTGGTGGCCTTTTCACATTGTTGGACACTTCAGATGGTAGAGTAGGAACTGTACCCTATTTAGTCGTGGATCAACGTGTGTTAGTGAAGGAGGTTTCGTTCATTGCATGTTTCGAGGTAGATCTCCCTAAAGCCCGTCATTGATGATGGGATTCTGCCATAGGGATCCATCCACACCAGTACTTGAGATTCTCTTTTTGTTGTTGTTGGGCAGTGTTTTGTTTAAACACTAGCATGAAAAAATAAAAACGTAACACTACCACAGATTGTAATGGGGTTTGATGCTATTTCTCGGTACTTTCGACATTGTCGCTGCTTCTGGTAACGATGGTGAAGACAATGATGACTCATCATTTTAATATTGCCGAGGGAAGGTCTGTAGACAATGGACTGGCCTTTGAGAAGATAGAAAACCTGAAATTGTGCCAGTGGTCATGATGATGACATTTACCAAATGTTGTGTCACAAAAACAGTTGGACGCTGTGATAAGCAATGCATATAATATGAGATTTGGCTAAACATATATGATGCCTTGTTTGCTCATAGTTTGTGTGTGTGTGTGTGTGTGTGTGTGCGTGCGTGTGCGTGTGCGTGTGTGTGTGTGTGTGTGTGTGTGTGTGGTTTGGTTTAAACAACTTTATTAGCAAACACCAATGAAGAGTGTTGCACAATAATGAGGTTAAGAGGGGTCACAACGCTTATGACGTACCCCATACACAATACATACTTAGAAGGTGATCAGTTCTCACCATAGAAGATCAGTTCACGCATTGACATCAACGTGATAATAAGTATTCAATGCAAAGCAGTCATTCAAAAAGACAACATTAATAAGATACAAAGCCAAAGGCGAAGAAACCAATTTGCTTACATGTGCGTGTGCTGATATTTCTACAAACATGGGGACATGAGTTTTTAAATGGTCGCTGTTAAATGAAACTTCAAGCTTTTGTTCCCCCTTCATGAATGTAGAAGGAGAAGGCAGAGGCAAAACATACGGCTGTAAATGCAAATATAATAGGCCTGTGTTAACGGTGAGTGGCATTCACGAAATATAGTGATGATAAGCTACACATTGCTGTGGCTTAGTAGCAACTGGAGTATGGTTTCAAGATGGAATGAACGGTGTGTGTGTCTGTCTGTCTGTCTCTGTTTGTATGTGTGTGTGTGTGTGTGTATGGTACCAAATGTGTTCTTTTCGGCCTGTGTGCTATTGCCTTTGTTGGAATGAAAAGTGAAGAGAGTCAGAGAGACATGCATGTACTTTTTTGACAGCTGTCATTGTAGAAAAGAATGTGCGCGTCTCTTTGCTTCAGTTTTCAACATGCACGTGTTTTGCATAGTATCTCTAAATGTCTCTGTACATGTGAACATTTTTCACTCTTTCACCATGGCAACACAGTGATTGCCAGTCATAACATGACACATATCACTATGTTGCCATGTATCATGCATCATGACTGGCCTATCACTGTTTTGCCATGGTTAAAGGGTGAAAAATGTTCACGTGTGCAGAGACTTTAAATATTGAATAAGAAGAACAGGGCTGGAATAGTTCTGAGTTATTCAAAGTGATAATGTGGTGAACGTTTACTTAGAATTTGGCTGTTATCTATTCTAGTAAATACACCATAGTGTAGATCAGTAAAGTGCATTCAAGATGTCTCTGGTGCTTGGTTTCAGTGTACAATGTTTTTAGCCTACTATACTTCCATAGGGAAATGGACAAAGCCTCTGGACCTGGAGTCATGAGTGAAGCTAAGACAACTAATCCGGGGTAGAAAATGCAAATCAGTCTAAAATACCAATCCGATTGGCAGTTTTGACTAATTTGCATTTTCAATCCCGGATTAGTTGTGTTAGCCGCAAGCATGACTCCATGTCCTGGTTTCTACACCAAAAACCATGCGTTCACACTGTGGCTGGAAATTAGGGCTAAGCCTTCTTACTTTTTATATGAATTGAATATGCATGCGTGTAGCGATAGGCCGATTTGTTTCTGATAACTTTTAATATGGCATTGATAACATTGTGGCTGGTGGGTGTCTGTTTGATTGAAACCAAAGAGTTAATCGCTGACTGAATTGTGAGCCCTGGCGAGGTCGGTCATGATCTTGTGCTTGTCGCGGGAAGGTATGCCTGCTTTTGTTCCGAGTCAAATAGGAACGCATTGTGTTTGACATAGCATTTATATAAAATCATGTCACGTCATTCTATGCAGCGTATCTATTGCTTTCTTTTTGGTTTTGTATTTTTGTAAAATAGTTTTATTTTTATATAATCTGTACATTTCTGTAAGCATGCAGCTGACGTGTGTACATACGCAGATGATATTGCTGCTGTTATTGTGCTTGCGATGTTTTAAAGTATGTGTAACCAATTTCAACTTGTTGATTTCAAGACTTGCATCGTATACATGTACAAACTAAGGTGGACCCAAGTGCAATGTGTGTTGCCAGTAAGGCAACATGTTTACGGGACCTGTTGGTTGACGTTTGATCCAACGAAGCTGAACTTTGCTGTCTGGTCATGGGTCTTCCTGTCCACAGACAATCGCTGGTGATTTTGAGAAGCGTGAAGCAATGGGATCATGTTTTTTAATTCAGACAGACTGGTCCCCAAACCGTTTAAAAACGACAACGTATCCTAGGCTTTAATGCCTGCATTTTGTGCCAAGATGGGTGGGGCATGTGCGGCTTCATGTATGGCTAATTTTGTATTAATAGACCATGTGGTGGTGTTTTTTAATAATTTTAGTTGTCGGGGTTCGTTTGTATCATTTTAGTTGCATTGCATAGGATTGTATTACTTCTAAGACTACAGAGCCTATGTATGATCAGCCTAAATCCAAAGACTAGCTAAGTGTGCAACGCCAATCAGAGTTTAGGAAAGGAAGCATTCACGTGTCCTAGTCAGCAAGGTTTCAATCCATTTCTTCATGATCAAATTGAAAGTTGTTGTATCGTTATGGGGAATTCATAACCGCTCAGACATTCTGGCTTTGAAGTAGAGAGGAACAATGGTAGCAGTAGCGCGTTTTATATATAATCCTCAACCGATTCTACAGCAATAAAAAACAAAAACAATACTTCCATAGCTCTAGGCTTGTACATTACATTTTTAGCTTTTCATTTTCTCTCTTTATTTACATAAGTGTTCAGAGTACACTTTCTCATTTATTTTGCCCACACTAGAATCGTGTGGATTTTTCTCGTCTTTGTATGGCAAAGTACAGCATTTGCCAGTTAGTGGCGTACCAATCAGTCTCAAATTACAGCATGCAACAATTGCAGATAGTCAATCAGTGGACATGTCTGCACTGTTTCTGGTCACTTTTGTTTTGTTTTGTTTCAAATCCCCTCACCCAGGCCCTGCCAAAGTCACGTTGTTTTCTATGCAGGTGAGAAGAAACAGTTCGGTTATAATAGTCCAAGATACCACCAGTGACCTATGTACCTCCCCCCCCCCCCCTCCCATCCACGTTTGTACCACGTTTCTCTTAGCAGTATGTGTACTGGTTCCCTGCTCATAACTGAACTGGGTGGACAATAACATATAAAACTGTGCCATTAAAATGAAGGTTCTCTGGGGCTGTTACGTCACTGCATCAGGACCTGGTGTGTTGTGGACTTTTCCCTTCACTCTCCTGAAGATGAGAGTACCTAGGCTCCTGTCATGGCTTGACACTACATGGTCAATGTATGCTACACGCTGATGTTTTGAGGGACGAGCCAACCGCCAAAGAATGACAACTATTGTGACAGGAATGAACTGTGCGTCCTGTGAAACGCCCAATCAAAATATCATGTGTATTTCATGTGTGTCTTGTACAAATCAAAGCTATGCATATTTTTCACTTTCTTGTAAATGCTTGTACATAATTCTTGTGGAATGTCGTTGTTGCTGGCTCTTGTGACCAATGTTGTCTTGTGTATTGCTTGTAATCTTGGTTTTTGCGCATCGTGTATTTTGGCGGCGATGAAATCAGCTTTGTGTGTGTGACTTTTAGAGGGAAATAGGATGGGATACAGGTAAAAATAAAAATCATTTTCAGTGTCATTATATATTATCGAAACTTAGTGCAGGGCCTATAGTTTTAGGACGGGTGGGTGCAGAGAAATCAAAACTGGAAAAATCTTTGAAATGTTTACTAGTTCTGCTTGTTTCCAAATGTTTTGACTGATAAGAATGTGTGTGTGCGTGTGCGCGTGTGGGAAAGGAATCCTTTCATTATCAGGATCTGTTTGGGTAGTATCCTAGAATCTCTTTTAGTGGTTGCCAAATGTTAAATAAAGCATAAATAGGCTACGTTGATTGTTCTCTACTTCATTGCTTCTGGTCTCCCATATAAGACCTGCTTAGCATATGAAGCTTAGATGTCTTGTTTGTTAAGTAGCTAGGAGACGTGTCAAGTAGCTAGGAGACGTGTCAAGTAGCTAGGAGACGTGTCAAGTAGCTAGGAGACGTGTCAAGTAGCTAGGAGACTACAAACAAAGATGCAATGTTGGTATGAAACAAGAGGCACAAGATCATACCAAACAATCAGCAGTAAGATGCGGTTAGTGTCCGTCAATGTGAAAGTTGTGGCAATGTTAAGAGTGAGCTTCAAGCTGTAACCATTGTTGTGAAACGCTGCGTTAGTTACAATAGGCTGCAGTTAGTTTGGCAAGTCTATGTTGTGCTTATTATAGTGTTATAACTCCAGAAGGAAACCGTCTCTAAATCGCTTAGAAAACGAGATTTTTCACTTTCTTAACTATTTGAGATGGCTAAAATAAATACCAACTGGTATTGATAGTATGATGTTTAAGAAGTATTAGAGTAAATGGATATAAGTGGCGATTTTTTACTATAATACTTCTTAAACATCATACTATCAATACCAGTTGGAATTGTTTAGCCATCTCAAATATTTAAGAAAATGAAAAAATCTCGTTTTTTAGGCGATTTAGAGACGGTTTCCTTCTGGACTTTATTAAGTATGGAAAACCAAGAAATGGTGCTTTTGTACAATTAGGGAAGAAACTAAATGTATGGATCGCGATGCTTGCCTGAAGAATGGCTGACTTTTCAACCTTGTAAGGTGCGCATGTCAGACGTTAGCCCACTGCTTTAAAGATGGCGACTAAGAGCGCGTGCGTGTATCACGTGATGCCAACATCCAATGAAGGGAGTTGCAGAGATCTGAACAGGACTGCTGTCAGTGTTGCCTTCTGGTGCGACAGGGACCTGGCTCCGTAATCATGAGTGCGTCTTAAACAGTTGACACGGGTAGCAACACGTGTTAAATTAGAAGAACCTGTCAAAACGATTAGCTGTTTCTCCTAATTTACACTTTACTGCCCGTGTTAACTGTTTAAGACGCACTGGTGAGCATGGTACCTGGTGCTGTCAGATTGGAGCTGTAAACCTGTCATCAACGGACCTGTGACAGTTGAAGTGTGTTGATGAATAGCTGTGCTGGAAACCTGCATGATCCAAAACAATTTCAGTTTCTTTATTAATTGAAGGTTAAGACAAGAAATGTACTACGTTAATTAAAAAGAAGCGAACAGTCGTTAAAACCCTTTCAACGCCATCCATTTTTCAGCTAAAAATGCCCATTAAGCTTACCTGGATAGAGAAAAGATTATGTCTGCAATGTTGGGGATTCCTCTGTGACATGCATAAAATAGGGCCTATCCTTACCTCCAATAAGTAAGAACATAAGGTCATAGGATACCAGACCCTCATTTGATGCCTTTCAGTAACATGGGTGTTAAATCATTGTGGTACCAAGAGGCGTCAGTGGCGATGAAAGGGTTAAATTTAAAAGGTCTTCGTTCTTTACTTACGATAACATCAGTGACATGCGCCATGATGCTTACCACTTTAAGGAAGATGTGCATTTGTTTGTCAGTGTGTATGTGGCCGATGCTATTTTTTGGTCCAAGCAGATGCTGGATTGGTGTCTCAGTATAGTGTTAGGCGCGTGACGATGCGGAGAGTGAAGCTGGGATCTCAATGGCTGCTGTGAAACTACAACGAGGTTGAAATCTGATCTACATCACTAGCGCTTCAAACATGAAAAAGTGACTTGTTACGATTGTCTTTTGCTGTAGGAAAAGTGTGGCTCTTTTCTTTGCTTAATAGTCGTCAATCTTAAAATCATGAAGTCAAAGAAAAACACAAATATCTCCCGCTTCAGACCTCTTAAGATAGTTTTGTGTTTGAAGTTTCCCCTAAAGTGTTTGTTCTATTTGCGCTGAATAATTTCATTCTCATGTTAGCCCAAATTTCCCGAAATGCCAATGGTCTCAATTTTTCTTTTAAAATATTAGAATGCTTTGTTCTCTCGCATCCCTTGAGCTTCGGCTTCAAACTGATGTTCCTAGAAGATCAGGAAAATATCAGTCAATCAGAAGCCGTCTTTGTTCGCCAGCAGCCAATCAGAATCCACCTTCTTCCGATTTTGTTTGTTTTTCCTTTTTTTATCAGTGGGTGCTATTCGTGTTCAGAAATGAAAGGCTTGTCTTTATTTGACCGTGCTTATAACCTTGTCTACTTACTACAACTATTCTTTGCTAAATGTCTGTCCAATATTATTATTTTTAAATGCTACATACTCCACACTGTGTACATGACTGTAACCGGTTTCAGTGTACTATACCACGTGACCAGAGGAAGGGAACGGATTGGGCCAGCTGTGTCGCTATAAATAGCTGCTTGCCTGCAGTGTCCGTGCCAGCGCTGTTATTATTAATATGATTATCATAATTATTATCATTATTGTGCGAGACAATACAATAAAGGTCTACTTCGTCACCTTGACTGTCCACTGCTGTTGAGATTGTAACTGTATTAACCCTCTCTCTTTGAAGAAAGACAGGGCTCTAGTTCTTTATTGTAACTGTATTAACCCTCTCTCTTTGAAGAAAGACAGGGCTCTAGTTCTTTGGTGTGCGCGTGTGCGCGTGCGAGTGTGTACATTCGTGTATGTTTTCTTAGTGTGTACATGCTTGTTGGTTTTAGTAGTGTGTACATACATGTATTTTCTTATTGTGTACATGCGTGTGTGCTTTAGTAGTGTATACATGCTTGTGTGTTTTCTTAGTGTGTACATGCGTGTGTGATTTAGTAGTGTGTACATGCGTGTGTGTTTTCTTAGTGTGTACATGCGTGTGTTTTCTTAGTGTGTACATGTGTGTGTGTGTGTGGGGGGGGGGGGGTCTTTAGTGTGTACATACGTGTGTTTTCTTAGTGTGTACATGTGTGTGGGGATGGGGTGTTGTTTTTCTTTAGTGTGTACATGCGTGTGTGTTTTCTTAGTGTGTACATGTGTGTGGGGATGGGGTGTTGTTTTTCTTTAGTGTGTACATGCGTGTGTGTTTTCTTAGTGTGTACATGTGTGTGTGTGTGTGTGGGTGGGGGGGGGGGGGGGGGGGGGGGTCTTTAGTGTGTACATACGTGTGCTTTCTTAGTGTGTACATGTGTGTGTGGATGGGGTGTTGTTTTTCTTTAGTGTGTACATGCGTATGTGTTTTCTTTTGTATCTTTTCTTCTTCTTCTTGGCTAATCGATGATCACAATCAATACGCTAATTTTTTATATAGCCAAGTTCCATTAATATAAAAAAAAAAGTATGATCTGTTTTGATAGATCATCATTTATTCCGATCTGCTCACAATCGTAGGCCTACGCCGGTTGGTTCTGTCACAGCTCAGATAGCTGGAGACCAATAGTTTACGTTCAATACAAGTTAAGCCTGCTTAACGTTTAAAGCTAAGGAGGTAAGGCTACGTTCTTGTTTTCGGCGTCTCTGTGTGTGTCTGTCTGCCCCTCTACTAGTCTATTCGAGAATAAACGATATTAGTCTCGGTTGTCATTCAAAACACAAAAACTGTTAGTTTTACATAAACGTCTGTGTGATCGGCATACTTAAACAACTTGAAACAGCTGTGTCCGCTGCGATTTCTCTTAATGAGCATCATACCACCCCACCCCACCCCCACCCCTGTTCGCCATGGTGTGCAAAGCTCCATTTTTCTCTGGGCATAAAGCACCCCTTCCGTCCCCCAATTTCCCCTTCTCCCCTGAAGCTAAACCACGCTTTCCAAAAACCAACTTCAATCGAATAAAGAAAACATCAATGGCTGTATCAAACACGGAATGTTTATTAAATTTACAAAACACCTCAGTAACAAATTTCAAACATATGTAATATACAAAAAAAAGCCTTCAATCCAAATCTTAACATTCATGGAACATGAAATATCCGTTCAAAAACACCAACTGAGTGCACCATCAAAATGGTGTACAGTCAAGAAAACGTCTCCAAAATAGGTATTATCTTAACAAAGACCACTTTTCCTTTGGCAGCTAAAGGCAGTAAATTACACAGGCATTGTCATCAACTTCTTCTCTTTAATTCCCCTACTCACACACCCTCCCTTTGTTCCAACTATTTTAGCATGTGCGTCAAAAATAAATAGAAATTAGTATTATTATTACTACACATACTCCAAGAAGAACGACACTGTTTCAGAACAATGTGTGGTTCGTTCCGTGTTATGCCATGCAATCCTACCATCCCCCGTTATATTATTTAAAAAAATCAGAAAACAATTTATACCAGAAAGAATGTTTTACATTTTTCTTTAAAAAGAAAACTATGATTGAACTAAAAACATCAAAAAACGGTACACACTAACAGAATGAGATGAAGATGACAAAATAAACGAAGTAAAAAAAAACACCTAAATGTTCGTCTTCAAAGACTACTTTTTCAAAGGCAATGAAGCGATGTGCTTGTAAACAAACAATAGGTTCGATGAATGAATAACACAAAAAACTGAACCGCTGTCCATGTCCATAATACCGGTTATAAAATACCATACTGTAACGTCTTCAAAGACTACTTTTTGAAAGGCAATGAAGCGATGTGCTTGTAAACAAACAATAGGTTCGATGAATGAATAACAACAAAACCTGAACCGCTGTCCATGTCCATAATACCGGTTATATAATACCATACTGTAATATACAAACAAATATATTAAAAAAAACAGAGCAACTTAACCCCCAGAAGGCAATAGCGTTCTGTGAACATAACAGTTTCTACACCCAAAAAAATCGAACTAGAAGCCATTCGAAAAAATGCAAACCTCCGCCAAGGACCGCCCATTTTCTCATACGGTCATTCTTAAAACACCCTCCCTTTATGACTCAACTTTTTAAAACGATACATATAAAACACGAAGAAGAAAATGTTCTATATCTTTAAAAAATACTATTGCCGTTTGGACGAGCAACTACATAAAAATTGTTTACTTTTTTTTTCAGCACATGGCTTTTAGACTCACACATTATTAATTGTAATAGCAAATAATCTTGTTTCTTAATGACGACACGTAGTCATTGACAACAAACTTTCATGGATTGTTCTTTAATGTGGTATTGTATCCATCTACGGCATCTATCAATAATCCTAAGTACTCTACGGCATCTATCAATAATCCTAAGTACTCTACGGCATCTATCAATAATCCTAAGTACTCTACGGCATCTATCAATAATCCTAAGTACTCTACGGCATCTATCATTAATCCTAAGTACTCTACGGCATCTATCAATAATCCTAAGTACTCTACGGCATCTATCAATAATCCTAAGTACTCTACGGCATCTATCAATAATCCTAAGTACTCTACGGCATATATCAATAATCCTAAGTACTCTACGACATCTATCAATAATCCTAAGTACTCTACGGCATCTATCAATAATCCTAAGTACTCTGCGACATCTATCAATAATCCTAAGTACTCTACGACATCTATCAATAATCCTAAGTACTCTGCGACATCTATCAATAATCCTAAGTACTCTACGACATCAATCAATAATCCTAAGTACTCTACGGCATCTATCAATAATCCTAAGTACTCTACGGCATCTATCAATAATCCTAAGTACTCTACGGCATCTATCAATAATCCTAAGTACTCTACGGCATCTATCAATAATCCTAAGTACTCTACGACATCTATCAATAATCCTAAGTACTCTACGACATCTATCAATAATCCTAAGTACTCTACGGCATCTATCAATAATCCTAAGTACTCTGCGACATCTATCAATAATCCTAAGTACTCTACGACATCTATCAATAATCCTAAGTACTCTACGACATCTATCAATAATCCTAAGTACTCTACGACATCTATCAATAATCCTAAGTACTCTACGGCATCTATCAATAATCCTAAGTACTCTACGACATCTATCAATAATCCTAAGTACTCTACGACATCTATCAATAATCCTAAGTACTCTACGGCATCTATCAATAATCCTAAGTACTCTACGGCATCTATCAATAATCCTAAGTACTCTACGGCATCTATCAATAATCCTAAGTACTCTACGGCATCTATCAATAATCCTAAGTACTCTACATCTATCAATAATCCTAAGTACTCTGCGACATCTATCAATAATCCTAAGTACTCTGCGACATCTATCAATAATCCTAAGTACTCTGCGACATCTATCAATAATCCTAAGTACTCTGCGACATCTATCAATAATCCTAAGTACTCTGCGACATCTATCAATAATCCTAAGTAAAGGTGAACACATCGGCAAACATATTTTCTTGGCGGAGGTTACAATGAAATGTCGTTAGCTTTTCATGGAAACCTAAAAGGAAAATGGGGGTGGGATGGGAACATTGCCAAACTAACGTTCTAGAAGATGATGGTATAGAATACAAAACAGCTTAGCATTAACAAAATCACACTATTAACAACATTCCCAGTCATCAGTCATGCCGAGCAGTAAGTCATTTCTAACATAAAAAATAAACAAAAACAATCTTTCAAAATGCTAGTATGGCCAGCATAACAGAAGTCTATATATAATACATGTATAACGGATTGGTAGATTGCCAAACTTATAAGAAAAGGCATAGGCAAACAAAAACAATCTTTCAAAATGCTAATATGGCCAGCATAACAGAAGTCTATACTATAACGGACTGGTAAATTGCCGAACTTATAAGAAAAGGCATAGGCAAACAAAAACAATCTTTCAAAATGCTAATATGGCCAGCATAACATAAGTCTATAATAAATTGCCAAACTTATAAGAAAAGGCATAGGCAAACAAAAACAATCTTTCAAAATGCTAATATGGCCAGCATAACAGAAGTCTACTGTATAATTATAATTTAACGGATTGGTAGATTGTCAAAAGTGTAGGCATACATATTGACAGGCGGTTGTCGCCCACTCACAACAAAAACCAGCAAACAAATCATGTAAAGCATTACAAACTAGTGTGTACAATCATAGAACTGTGAACCGAAAGGATGAAAGCATAGTGGATGCACACGGCATTACTTTATTGTTCACTTTAAAAACATTCTGGCTACCACTTACTTCAGCGTAATCTACACGTTTGTTTCAGTTGAACATTTTGCTCATGCACAATTAAGCTGGAGCACGGGCATTCCAGTCGGACTTTCCTTCTGTTTCTCCTTTGTTTTTACACTAAGAATTTGGTATCAAATCTAAATGCATCAAGTTGCCAAAGTAAATGCGAATTTACCAAACGACTTATTAATGTCCAAAATGTTACTACAAATCAAAAGAAAATATCTACACTCAATTTTTTTTTTCTCATGAGTTATATCTACTAGTCTAAATATACGGGCATTTAACAGTATATATATATACTGTATCTCAATGATCAACATGGATGAGTACTTCACACATTTGTATGGAAAATAATAAATGTTCGAGAAAACATCCGAAACCTATATAAAAAGTATGTTCAAAACACCAGTGAAAACTGCCGGGTTTGAATTAAAACAATTTCATTTTTAAAACGAAAACTGGAAGTCCTGTCTCGGACTATCTAACAAAAACAAGGTGCAACTGAACAAAGTCTAACTGATCTCAAATCAAACAAATAACAAGAACAAACACCCCAATACCTTGGGATTAAAATGGTAGAATAAATATTCAGAACTGAAAATAATGGAAGTCATTCTTTCTTCCTTTTAATCTGTCAAACTCTTTGACGCCTTTACAAGCCTATATAGTACACACGTAAGAGATTAAAACGCTAACAGTTTTACTTAGAACTGACAGCAAGATAAAGGAAATCCGAATTGTCGTTGAACTTTCAGTTATTCCAATTGTAGACAAACTGGTGACCCTGGGTTTTTTAAGAAGAAGAATGACCACTACGCCTCTCCCGCTTGATGGGCATGAACATAACACTGTGTAATGGTCACAACACACGTTCATATTTGTATACCTTTTCCCATGGTAACACAGTGATGTGCAAGTCATTATTACTAGCGCATCACTGTGTTGCTATGGGGAAAGAGCAAAAAAATAGCAACGTATACTGTGACCAAACAATACAATAATGTTTATGTTCACATAGCCAGTGGACGATATTTTCTTCACTCCGTTTGACTAGCACGTCCATGCATTTTTACATCATGAAAATGTAAAGGCTTCCAACTCTCAATTTCACCGCTTTCCAGAGAAAAAGAATCATGCCACGCCTACACCAAACATTAATTAATAAGAGTTTTCAAAAGGCTTTACATTTCTGTTCATGCATGCCCTCGTGTGTGTTTTTCTCAAGCCAAACAATGTTTTTGACATAAAACATCGCCTCAAAATCACTCACTTCAACGTCTTGCAATAACTTACCAACACTCTTGAAAACTACCATCTAATTTTGTTCTAAAGCCAGACAAAATGTTTTCAACAAAACACTGATTCAAAACACCCACTTCCGAGCCTTGCAATAACTTACCAACACTCTTCAAAACTACCATCTAATTTTTTTTTCTAAAGCCAAACAAATGGTGAAGAGATCTATTTTGCCGAGTCCGTTAGGAATCTTAGGGTACATCTGGATCGTGTACTCTCAATGGAGGACCATATCAAGCTACTGTGCAGGACCATCTATCTTGAGCTCCGCAGAATTAGTCATATCCGTCCTTTTCTCACCATCGATGCGGCCAAAAAGATCATGTCAGCATTTGTTTTGTCCAGACTGGACTATTGCAATTCTTTGTTTTTTGGTCTCCCAAACACGCTTCTCGACAAACTGCAGAGAGCTCAGAATCATGCTGCGCGCATAGTCCTCAGAAAACGAAAACGCAAATTCGACCATGCCAAGCCTCTCTTGAGGGAGCTGTACTGGCCGAGCCCGTATCGAATACAAAATTGCCACCCTGTTTTCGATGCCTCCACGATCTTGCTCCCTCCTATCTTTCAGACTTAGTTGTGCCATACACACCATCGAGATGTCTCCGTTCCTCAGACGCCGGTCATTTGGCCATCCCACGTGTGCGCCTGGAGACTTATGGTAAGCGTTCTTTTTCTTTTTGCTGGCCCTACTGTTTTTAATTCGTTACCTTTAGCCCTTCGTAATGCACAAACGTTTAACGCTTTTAAATCAGGCATGAAGACCTTGTTCCAAACCTATTTTAACCATGATTAATCTTAAGTGTATCAACCGTCAACCTGCTTATATGTCTTATCCCAAACGCTGTGTGTGTGTGTGTGTGTTGTGTGTGTGTGCACGCGCGCGTAAGAAAGAGCGAGAAAGAGTAGGGGGGGGGGGGAGACAGCGTGAGAGAGGGGTGTGTGTGAGAGAGTGGAAAGGAGAGAGAGAGAGCGTGGGGGGGGGGGCTGGGGGTATATGTTCCCCACATGTATTTAATTTTATGTTTTCTAATATCTTGTTCTTACGATGTCAAAGTTCTTTTTTATGTTTTAATCTTGTATGTCTCATTTTTCTTCTTTCTTAAACCTGTTGGTTTTTATGTCTGTAATGGCGCCTGGAGCCTCGCGAGGGACAGGCGTCACTTGTTGAAATGAATTAAATTATTATTATTATTATTAAATGTTTTCGACGTAAAACATTGCTTCAAACCACCCACTTCCAAGCTTTGCAATAACTTACCAACACTTGAAAACTACCACAAGCTAGTCAAAATGTTTTCGACGTAAATCATTTCTTCAAATCACCCACTTCCCAAGCCTTGCAATAACTTACCAACACTTGAAAACTACCATCTAATTTTGTTTCTAAAGCCAGACAAAACGTTTTCGACGTAAATCATGACTTCAAATCACCCACTTCCAAGACTTGCAATAACTTACCAACACTTGAAAACTAAACTACCATCTCCTGTCAGGCTGATCAAACGATGCAACCAGCATAGTGGCAACACTGCCGGACGATGTGTCTGGGTGGAGGTGGTGTAGATGGGGGTTCACTTCCTGGGCTGGCAGAACCTGAGCAGCCCCCCGCACTGTCCGCAGGCCGGGAACAGCTTGTTGTCCTTCCGGGGGATGTGCCAGCACGACCCGCACCGCAGACGGTACTTGCGGTACCTGAGGAACAGTAGGTGTTTTCCACGTAGGCCTGCATGCTGATGCAGTGCATGTTGTTGTTGTTTTTGTTCCCCAGCTTAAACGCTCTGGGGGCACACCCAGTGCCATGTGAACATTTATCATGGCCTTGGGTGGGAAGATTACGTGTATGGCTGCTTTTAAATGGCCCCACCACATGGGCGGCCATGATTCAGTGCATCATTGTGCTTCATTTTTATCAGGAGCAGAGCTCTGAATTGGCGTCCAAAATCAATGGTCTCGCTTCTCTTTAGAATTTGCAAGCAATGACCCAAAGTACTGTATTTTTCGGACTATAAGGCGCACCTTAATATAAGGCGCACCCCCCAAATTTAGCCAAAAATTCAAATGTTGTTCTTGCATTTTCTTACTAGAAGTCATATAATAAGGCGCATGGATCTCAGTCTGGAAAAAAAAGTATTTCTTTATAGTCCGAAAAATACGCCTCGGAGAAACTCGGGGCTAGTATCAGGCTGCCGTGTGTGTGCTAAGCCATTTATCAATTGTTGACCATAATAAAGCTCAGTTCCAAAGTTATTATGTGCGTTTCTAAAGGCGCGGTGGCATACAAATATCTGAATGATGATCCAATTAAATCCGGATGCGAATTGATGGTTTCTAACATGACACTAATACGCTGTCTACACGGCTTCAGAAAATCAGGTTCAGGTGTTTAGCACTAAAACAACTTGCGTGCCGTGTCGTGCGTGCGTGCGTGTGTGTGTGTGGTGTGTGTGTGCGCGTGTGCGCGTGCGTGTGTGTGTGTGTGTGTGTGTGTGTGTGTGTGTGTGTGTGTGTGTGTGTGTGTGTGGTGCGGTGTGTGTGCGCGCGTGCGTGTGTGTGTGTGTCACCAGTGAGTGTGTGTGTGTGTGTGTGTGTGTGTGTGTGTGTGTGTGTGTGCGTGTGCGTGTGCGTGTGTGCGTGCGTGTGTGTGCGTGCGTGCGTGCGTGCGTGTGTGTGCGTGCGTGCGTGCAACATGCCAAGTGCTAAGATGTGATGAAGTGTGTTTCAGCGTTGGTTTATACCTTTTCACCAAGTCTACTCATCTTTTAATAAGGGAGTTCACAAGCAGACGATTTTTTGTTGTTTTTAAATCGTGTCCTTGATGGAAGTAAAGGGGTCCTCCCACTGCATACGATTCAATCCAAATGCGATCCGACTGTGACATGTGAGGCATGATTCTCGTGAAATGCTACTGTCTGAACGAATCTGATGAAATCCCGCTAGTTTTGTTCACTATATTTGTGGTCCCCCGTACAAAAATCTGGTGAAATGTCTGTGTTTTTGTATCAGATATCAAAGTCAAAACTTCTTTATGATCTCGTTAAGAGAAGTTACAGTGTGCTCTCCTACAAGCACAGTACAAACAAGGAAACACATTATTAAAAATGAAAACAAAACTAAGGAAAAGAATGGACAACCAATCATGCTTGACATGTGATGGAGTGCGTAGAGCATAGTGACTGAAAACAGTGGAATTAGTTTTCAGACGGAAGCATTTCACGTGAATCACGACTCACAGACATCGTCACAATCGGATCGCATTGGGATTGAATCATATACAGCGGGTCGACCCCTTAAGAGCCTGCTACACTACATACGATTCGCTATCAATGCGATGCGATTGTGACGATGCGACTCATGATTCACGTGAAATACTTCCGTCTAAAAACAATTGTACTATTTTCGCTCTATATACTCAAGTAGACCCAATACACGAATTCCACGTGAATCATGACTCGCATCGTCACAATCGCATCGCATTGACACAGAATCGTACGTAGTGTAGCCGGCCCATAGACCGCCACTGACCCAATGTGAGCAATGGGCGGGCACTGACCTGATGCCACAGGCGTTGCACAGTGGAGTCCCGTCCTCAGCATCTCTCCACAGCGGAGTTCTACGGGTGCCACACGAGGCGCAGCTCTTCACTGACACACACACACTTCACAGTGTACATGTAGGTCACCAAAACCAACCAACAATATCGTGGTAAAACAATGCACCAATAGTATACTTCCCTTATAAAGTAAAGGTATTTAAAGCGCAATCCACAGGCCTTTCACCGGCCAACACAAAGTAAAGTTGAAGTCAGCTATATCTATATTGATAAAAATTCGGGACTTTCCTGGTGTACGTTGCACGGCATCCGGGCATTGCCTCCAGGATCGTTCCCACCATCTTTATATCTACTAGTGTCCCATGTGTCTGTTCCAGACCGGAGGACATTAAACAGATTTCCATCCATCCTTTCACCGGCCTTTGATTCACGGTATGTATCATGTGCTAAAACATTCCGTGTCGACGGCAAATCAGGAGGGGAACAGATTTTGGCCCGTTAATTCTTCAACACCATTTTGTTCTGTGATCTGACATGATGGGTTTGATTCAGTGGGAATCGGCCTTCACATTCTCATCACGATGGGTTTGATTCAGGGGGAATCGGCCTTCACATTCTCATCACGATGGGTTTGATTCAGTGAGAATCGGCCTTCACATTCTCATCACGATGGGTTTGATTCAGTGGGAATCGGCCTTCACATTCTCATCACGATGGGTTTGATTCAGGGGGAATCGGTCTTCACATTCTCATCACGATCGGTCCTTTGGGTGATGGAAACACGCATTTGTGTCACACGTGTCACAGTGACACACGCACTTGCGCACTGCGGGAAGAAAGGCAAGACAGGAACGGCAGCAGACTGAGCAAGTAGCCCACTACTGTAGCATACTCGCACAATTGTGTTGCACAGACCACAATCAACTCAAACCAACATGAAAAATAAATCCCTACAACTATCACAGTATCGGCGACTATATCCACATCCACATCCATAAGAGGGGATAATCCTACTGACTCGGGCTTCCTTTTCATCAATGAATTAATTATGCAGGGATCCAAAGAAACCCAAAGAATCTACGGGCCAGCCACACGTCCACTAAAATCGTACGACAGTACGATACGATTCGATCACGTGGTCTCCAAGAACAAATGTGATTCGCGCTTCGAGATGACGTGATCGAATCGTATCGTACAGTCGTGAGATTTTAGCCGACGTGTGGCTGGCCCTTTACCCATTCCTCCGTGAGACAGCAAGGCGCTTGGCCCTCTGGGGCAATACTCCTGCTGCTGGTGCTGGTGGTGGTGCTGCTGCTCTGCGGGGGAGGCGCTGTCCCCTGGCCGCGGGCTGTGGGCCCCCGTGCTGCTGGTGTCCGGGTCGCTCTCGCTGTGGAGGGTCAGCCGGCGGCGTCTCCGCTGGAATCGGGCCAAGTTCTTGCTGGAAACACCTCGCAAAGGCTCAGCGTTAGCTTCTGGGAAGGCGGAGGAGGGTGGGGGTGAGAGTGAACGAAAGGAGTAAGTGTTGGTTTTACTAACTTAGGAAAATCAAATGTTGACGTTCTAAGGTCAGAGAGGGGGGGGGGGGGGGGGGGGGGGGGGGGCAGCAACATTGATTGTTAACTCTGCAACCTGCAGTTATATTTCGTAAACATTTGTTGAATGTTTTATTGCTGACACTGGAAAATAAAATGTTAAAAATTGAGTTTCCAAACGTGAGCTGAAATGTGTGTACAGAGAAGATGCTTTGGCCAACGGCCATCCCATTCTGTCCAAGTGACGACGTTAGCAGGCAGTGGGGGTTACCCCAAGAGGATAGGTGAACCTCCAGGCTGCAGTGGAAGGTAGAAACATAATCCGTTGAAAACAGTGACATAGCTGGTAAATGGCTTCCCGTTGCTTCAGAAAATCATTGATCAGATTCATGTCACGCACTTTTCTATAGGCCCTGCCTTCCATCGCCAAACATATATATGAATGAACGAACACATTATGTAAATGGGGGGTGGGTGTAAATTGGATTTTTAAAAACACATACGAACATAAAGAGACGTCTAACCATGTACAGGGTCAGATCAGTCAGTTATGGAAGGGAAGGGTTCCAGATGCTCAGTTGGGGAGGAGGGGGAGGACTGGGGGCTTTGTCCCCCCAAAAGCTGACGATGATTTGAATGTAAAAGATGCTAGGTGACAGACAAATAGGGATATTAACAAAGCCACGAACGAAAAAAAGATCTACCATATACGGAGGTGACGTTCAATTTAATAGTTTTCTTGTAGGGTCTACTGTTTGGAAAGGGACACTTGTGACAGTCTACAGCAACAGACAACCTGTCTATGGGGGTGATGTGCAACTCGCTGGTTCCTCCATGCACCAACACTTCAAATCAGAACAGCACAAAGGTGTACGCACACAGACACAGACACAGGCGCTCGCGCTCGCGCACGCACAGGCACAGAGAGAGAGAGAGAGAGAGAGAGAGAGAGAGAGAGAGAGAGAGAGAGAGAGAGAGAGAGAGAGAGAGAGAGAGAGAGAGAGAGAGAGAGAGAGAGAGAGAGAGAGAGAGAGAGAGAGAGAGAGAGGTACACACCCCCAGACGGAGAGAGAGAGAGAGAGAGAGAGAGAGAGAGAGAGAGAGAGAGAGAGAGAGAGAGAGAGAGAGAGAGAGAGAGAGGGAGGGAGAGAGAGAGAGAGAGAGAGAGAGAGAGAGAGGTAGAGAGAGAGAGAGAGAGAGAGAGAGAGAGAGAGAGAGAGAGAGAGAGAGAGAGAGAGAGAGAGAGAGAGAGAGAGAGAGAGAGAGAGAGAGAGAGAGGTACACACACACCTGTATATAGGAGTGATGTTCAGCTGGCTCTGTCCGCCGTGGACCACCACCTGGAAGCAGAGGGTCACTCCACGGAAGTTGGGGTCCATCAGGGACAAGCTCCTCTGAGGGTGAGCCGCCTTCCTCCGCCGGCCCTTCCCTCCTCCCTCCCCTCCTCCGGGCCTCCTGGGCGGGCTGGTGGGGGTGGGGTCAGGGGTCGATGGAATGGTGCAGGTGGTTGAGGAGTCCTGGGATGATGAAGCGAGGGCAGGGGTCGATGGAATGGTGGAGGTGGTTGAGGAGTCCTGGGATGATGAAGCGAGGACAGGGGTCGATGGGAAGAGGGTAGACGAGATGAAGATCTCCGAACTGTCCTGGGAAGAAGGGCTGGCAGCGATGGTGGCGGTTGCAGAGTCTTGGGGAGGAGAGGGGAATGAAGTGGAGTAAGGGAGGGTGTTGAGAACCGACGTGTCTGGGGCGATGGTAGATGGTGTGTGGGTCCAGATGGGGGTTGCGGTGGTGTCAGCACACTCTCGGGAATGTGATGTGCTTGGGGAGGGCATAGCCGACAAGGGGAGAAAGCGGGTGGGGTGAGGAGGTGAGGAATAGAAGGGAAGGGGGTCGGGTAGGGGAGAGGCGTGAACGGTGTCCTGCAGCCAGTCACCAGCAGGTTCTGTGGTGGTGGATGTTGCAAAATAGGTTTCTGGATATCCTGTCTGGAAAACCCTGTTCAAAAAGGAGACTTCGTGTATTTTACTACAGGCACGAGAGCAGAGCAACAAAGAATAGCATTCTCATTATAAAAAAAAAAAGTTGCATTCTCTCCGAGCCTCACAATTCAAGACCTTAACCAATCAAACTTCCTTTGAGGCATACCAGTTTGTCACGTGTTGTGCGTTGTTTATGTGTAACGTATTCAATATCAGAAGGCTAGGTCATACTTGAATTCATGTTGATTTGTTTTCCAACACAATTCTCTCTACCTAAAATACCGTTTTCTGTGTTAAGTGGGGGTATTACAATATGAGTAAATCTGGACTTTCTTTTTTCACAGGAATTCTGGAATGCGTCCAAGCGTTGACGCAATTCTCTGTTTGAATTTTTTGTTCCAGCTGTAAACCTAATCATCTTATAATAATGATGATAATTAGCATTAGCGCCTAATCTTAAAAAGCCCTAAGCCCTTACAATAATAAATGGAACTAGATTGAAAAGTTATTGAATGTAGTATTCGAGAATCACCCGCGGAGCCCAGCCAACATTCCCACTCCATTTTTCTGACCCCCCGATTTTCAGGGTCCAGCGATCTCCTTGACCTTGACCTTGATTGGTCAACAATATTCGGAAGGAGCATACGCCACACCACCTTCATACCAAGTTTCAACATCCTATGTCGACTGGTGCCTGAGATATGGCTAAAACGTTCTTTTCTGTTTTCAAGGTAATACGTCAAGGTCATGACCTTGACCTTAACACCAAAAGGCACATCTACAGTACCTAGCCTACATGAACATCAAGTTTCATCTTCCTATCCTTATTCCTTCATGGTGATATGCTGTTATCTTGGGAACTCCATTTTTCCGACCCCCCGATTTTCAGGGTCCAGCAATCTCCTTGACCTTGACCTTGATTGGTCAACAACACTCGGAAGGAGCATAAGCCAAACCACCTTCATACCAAGTTTCAACATCATATGTCGACTGGTGCCCGACATATGGCTAAAAATAGATTTTCAGTTTTTAAGGTCATACGTCAAGGTCATGACCTTGACCTTGACCCAAAAGGCACATCTACAGTACCTAGCCTACATGCACATCAAGTTTCATCTTCCTATCTTTATTCCTTCATGGTGATATGCTGTTAACAAACCCACACACATACACACATACATACACACACACACACACACACACACACACACACACACACACACACACACACACACACACACACACACACACACACACACACACACACACACAGCCACTTACACAACAAAAACAATATCACCTTCGCTCCGTAAACTCCGCGTGTGATAATAAACCAGCAAGCAATATAAATAAATAAACGACAAAAATATATCATACACACACGCGTGCTCTAAACACAGACACACTCACGCACTAAACAGACACACACACAGACTAAACACACACACACACACACACACACACACACACACACACACACACACACACACACACACACACACACACCACACGCACAAACAACACGCATGCACACAAACACACGCGGATGGAAGGGGCACAGTACTTTGAAAAGAAATCTAGCAGGCTATGATTTGAAAAGAGTAGTTTTGAAAGAAGATGAAGAAAGGGAGTTGGCAGCACGGAGAGGTGAAGGGAGTTTATTCTAGAGCATAGTTGTTTCTTGCAGGAGAAGATTCTTTTCAGCAGACTACTGCCTGAACCTGCATCGAACTGCCTGAATTCAGGCTTCAGGCTTACCCACATGTAGCCCTGTTTCTGGGTTTGCTTCTCAGTGTCTTTTATCTTCCCAGAGCTAAGTAGCTTCACACGGTATGAATGTGTCAGTACACCCAACACTAGGTCACACAGAAACCCAGACATTTTTGTATCAAAAACACTTAAGGCTCTTGGAAATGCCCATCTTAGTCAGTCACACAGACCATAGGATGAAAAAGAGATAGGAACAAGAAAAAAGGTGGAAAAAATGGAAAACAAAATGAAGGTGGAAGTGGTGGTGGGTTGCAAGTTTCAAGTTTGGTTCATTCCAAAAATAACCCCCTGGGGGCACATGGAAATGCATGTTGAGTGAGCAAGATAGCAAGATAGCGGAGAGCAGATGAATGATTGGGTGTGTGTAAAAGTTACATATTTGTTTAAATGTAAATTTATGTTTCATGTTTTAATTAATATTTTTATTTTGATATATTTCATCTTCTTTTACACGGAAAACAAGTTTCATGCCAATGGACAATAAAGAAACATAACTTAGTGATCTCATGGATGGCTTTGGTTGTGGATCTGTGTGCCTTTCATGGAATTATACACCTTTTTTCGTTTCATTATCTTCTCTCCAAGCCTCGCTATTCGAGTCTTTTTGAAATATTGGCCGCGACAAAGGAAATTCGATCCACAAACCCTCCTCCATTTCTCGGTTCTTCCGTTTTTTCAGTCTTGCCTTTCTTACTGCAGATGGAGCACTTAAACCTCTATCGTTTGCTATATTTAACGTTAATTTTCATCCATGTACACAATCAACAATATGCATTCATTAATAGACCAGAAGAAGATAAAGGCAAGACGGAAAGAACGCAATGAACCCAGACTGACAGGGGATTGAGAAAAAAATGTTGGTAAGAAACTATCATGTCTATATGTCCACGTGTCTATATGTCCGCGTGTCTGTATGTCCAGACACGTGGACATGTAGGCACGTGGACACATAGACATGACCTATATGTCCACGTGTCTATATGTCCGCGTGTCTATATGTCCACGTGTCTATATGTCCACGTGTCTATGTGTCCACATGTCTATATATCCGCGTGTCTATGCGTCCACGTGTCTATATGTCCGCGTGTATATATCCGCGTGTCTATATGTTCACGTGTCTATATGTCCACGTGTCTATGTGTCCACATGTCTCTGTGTCCAAGTGTCAATGTGACATGTTCTCTACAAGATTTGTGTACCTTGTACAATGTAGATGACAGTGACAATGATCAGTGGTCACTTTGACTTAAAAATCAAATTTTGATTCTTAACAGCTTATTTCCTGTCGCCAGATAATTTACGCACTTGTATAATGCAGATGACCAGTGGTCACTTTGATGTAGATTCCACATTTTCACTGTTTAACAACTTATTAGTGTGTCATGAGTATTACTGCACCTTGTACAGTGTATTTGACCAATGGTCACTGACAATGACCAGTGGTCATCTGCATTTTACAAGTGCATGAATTATCTGCTGACAGGAAATAAGCTATTAACAATCAAAAATTGATAATAAGCTGTTAAACAGTGAAATTGTGGAATTAATGTCAAAGTGACCACTGGTCAGAGGAATTGACCACTGGCCATCTGCATTATACAAGTGAAAACATTTTCTGGTA
>JAGGCT020000609.1:5000-25000 GCA_017654935.2 Phymorhynchus buccinoides | reverse complement strand
TTGTTTTCTGCCATGTTCATGTTGATGTTGCGATCTTGTGAGTCGCACAAAAAGCTTAGGCCTAATCTGTCTAATGTTTGGGGTTGATGTTGCCCCTTTGAATAAGCTTTATTTTGGTACCAATGTTTTGTTTATTGGTAAAAAAAAGAAAAAGTTATGGCTGTTTGAGTCATCCAAACCTTGATAGTTGATACGGAAACCTTTATCAACTTTTTCTTATATAATAATAATATAGCTCATGTAAAAAAAAAGCTATCATTTTAAAACGTCGTAACTTTCTCAATTTTCAAAGGTCTTGTCTGGCTTTTAAAGGTCTTGTCGGGCTCTTCCCAATTACATAAATTTCATTAGGATTTGACAAAAAGTAAATATTTTTTTAAATGTTATAACCATCCTACAATTTTATATACTGAAAGGGGATAGCAAAAACAAATTAGAATATGAACGACATATTTTCAAAAATACATACCTGAAATGCCAATTATTTCTTCTTTTTTTCAGAATCTACAAAATGATTGTTCAGTTACAATCTTGTCTTTGAGCTCACTTTGTTGCAAGTTTGCAGCTGACGAAATAAGCCAAGCGGCGATAACGCACATTCAACATCCGGTGACTGCTTCTCCTAGGCCTAGTTACCGAAATCTGTCGGACTAATATTACATCTCTCTCTCTCTCTCTCTCTCTCTCTCTCTCTCTCTCTCATATTCCCATGTTATTGTCCGTCACCGAAGGTAATCGGACTTTGCGATGGGCTGGTTTGTCTGTTGTTGTTTTTGTCCGTCACCGAAGGTGATCGGACTTTGCGATGGGCTGGTTTGTCTGTTTGTTTGTTTGTTGGTTTTTTTGGTTTGTTTTTTGTTTGTTTTTCTGTCTGTCCCAAGGATATCTCCCGAACCGCTTGACCGAATCACGTCAAATTTTGTGTGAAGGTGTGCCTCCTTAATAGGAAGAGATCGGCGCAAACCATTTTGCCGTCGTGACCTTGACCTTGACGTACGACCTTGAAAACCGAAAATCTATTTTTAGCCATATCTCGGGCACCGATCAACATAGGATGTTGAAACTTGGTATGAAGGTGGTTTGGCTTATGCCCGTTCTGATGATGGCATACCGATCAAGGTCAAGGTCAAAAAGATCGCTGGAGCCTGAAAATCGGAGGGTCATTTTTTCTCCTTCTGTCTGCCCCAAGGATATCTTTCGAACGGGTTGACCGAATCACGTCAACTTTTGTGTGCTGGTGTGTCACCATGAGAGGAAGGCATCCGCGCAAACCATTTTGCCGTCGTGACCTTGACCTTGGCGTACGACCTTGAAAACCGAAAATCTTTCAGGGGCCATAACTCCCACACCGTTAGTGTTAGAGTCTTCAAATTTGGCATGAAGGTACTTTGGCTTATGCCCGTTCTGATGGTGGCATACCGATCAAGGTCAAGGTCACGGTCCGGGCGATCAGTAGGCCTTGAAAGTGGTAGGGGTCTACAAATTGGGTTTTAAGCCATATTTTCCACATTTGTACTTGACAGAAGCGCTTCAGATTGTGTGTGGTACTGTATAACCCTAGAGAAGAAAACATCCGAGCATAAATTATCACCATGCTGACCTTAGTTCATTGTTGACCTTGAAGTGTGACCTTGAAAACCGAAATTTCCTTCTTTGCGCTATATGTTTCTTCTCTTCAAGCTGTATCTCGTGAACTAGAAGACAGAATCCCTTCCAATTTTGTGTCAGGATGTGACACTCTACGGGGTGTCGCAAGTGCGTGGCATTGCTGGTGACGGACATGTCTGCCGCCCGGCGACGCCCTTGTTTTTTTGTGGGTTTTTTTTCCCTTCTGTCTGTCCCAAGGATATCTCCCTGAACCGCTTGACCGAATCACGTCAAATTTTGTGTGAAGGTGTGCCTCCTTAATAGGAAGAGATCGGCGCAAACCATTTTGCCGTCGTGACCTTGACCTTGACGTACGACCTTGAAAACCGAAAATCTATTTTTAGCCATATCTCGGGCACCGATCAACATAGGACGTTGAAACTTGGTATGAAGATGGTTTGGCTTATGTCCGTTCTGATGATGGCATACCGATCAAGGTCAAGGTCAAGGTCAAAAAGATCGCTGGAGCCTGAAAATCGGAGGGTCATTTTTTCTCCTTCTGTCTGTCCCAAGGATATCTTTCGAACGGGTTGACCGAATCACGTCACATTTTGTGTGCTGGTGTGTCACCATGAGAGGAAGGCATCCGCGCAAACCATTTTGCCGTCGTGACCTTGACCTTGGCGTACGATCTTGAAAACCGAAAATCTTTCAGGGGCCATAACTCCCACACCGTTAGTGTTAGAGTCTTCAAATTTGGCATGAAGGTACTTTGGCTTATGCCCGTTCTGATGGTGGCATACCGATCAAGGTCAAGGTCACGGTCCGGGAGATCGGTAGGCCTTGAAAGTGGTAGGGGTCTACAAATTGGGTTTTCAGCCATATTTTCCACATTTGTACTTGACAGAAGCGCTTCAGATTGTGTGTGGTACTGTATACCCTAGAGAAGAAAACATCCGAGCATAAATTATGACCATGCTGACCTTGACCTTGAAGTGTGACTTTGAAAACCGAAATTTCCTTCTTTGCGCTATATGTTTATTCTTCAAGCTGTATCTTGTGAACTAGAAGACAGAATCCCTTCCAATTTTGTGACACTCTACGGGGTGTCGCAAGTGCGTGGCATTGCTGGTGACGGACATGTCTGCCGCTCGGCGACGCCCTTGTCTTATAATGGGTTTTTTTGTTGTTCTTTTGTGGTTTTATTCTGAAAAATTGTCATTGTCTCAAGTTCACCGTTTGCTTTAATTCCCATTTTTGATATCTTTTTTAATTATTTCATGTGCCAATTTTTGTTCCATTTTCTTGACTTGATTGTTTTATGTCAAATTTTCTTTGCTTGATGCATGGTATGAATGTGTGAGTGAGAGGGCAAGGTGCAAAGAAGCTATTGTAGCTTATCCTTTTTACCCTCAATAAAACATTCGTCTCTCTCTCTCTCTCTCTCTCTCTCTCTCTCTCTCTCTCTCTCTCTCTCTCTCTCTCTCTCTCTCTCTCTCTCTCCCATTTATGACTTACATGTGTGCATGTGTGTGTGTGTGATTATTGTCCGTCACCATAGTTGATCGGACTTTGCGATGAGGCTGGTTTGTATTTTTGTCCGTCACCATAGGTGATCGGACTTTGCGATGGGCTGGTTTGTATTTTTTTGTATTTTTTTCCCCTGTCTGTCCCAAGGATATCTCCCGAACCGCTTGACCGAATCGCGTAAAATTTTGTGGGATGGTGTGTCACCATGAGAGTAATGTATCCGCGCAAAATGTTTTGCCGTCCTGACCTTGACCTTGGCGTACGACCTTCAAAACCGAAAATCTTTAAGGGGCCATAACTTCCACACCGTTGGTCTTAGAGTCTTCAAATTTGGCATGGAGGTACTTTGGCATATGCCCTTTCTGAGGCATACTGATCAAGGTCAAGGTCCCAGTCCGGGAGATCAGTAGGCCTTAAAAGTGGTAGGGGTCTACAAACTGGGTTTTAAGCTTTATTTTCCACATTTGTGCTTGACAGAAGCGCTTCAGATTGTGTGTGGTACTGTATACCCTAGAGTAGAAAACATCCGAGCATACATTATCGCCATGCTGACCTTGACCTTGAAAACCGAAATTTCCTTCTTTGCACTATATATTTCTTCTTCAAGCTGTATCTCGTGAACTAGAAGACAGAATCCCTTCCAATTTTGTGTCAGGATGTGACACTAAGAGTATAACACAGTCGTACATAAATTATCCCTCGGAAATACAATGTCGCCGAGCGGCAGACATGTTTCCGTTTTTCTCCACCCTCCTATATCTCATGAAATACTGTATAGAATCACTCCAAATTTTGTGTGTGTGAAAAATGTGGAGTAGAAGACATAGCAGTACAAATTATGCCATGTGGGATTTTTAGTCTTGGAAAGGCCTACTACTTTTGAATCGTGTAATAAACTATGAAAAGAGAGAGAGAGAGAGAGAAGAGAGAGAGAGCGAGAGAGAGAGAGAGAGAGAGAGGAGAGAGAGAGAGAGAGAGAGAGCAGTGCTCTGAACGTAAAAAAAGAACATGGCGACAACCTCACAAGCTAGCAATAAAAGACTGTCGTATGATATGCGAATGGCAAAAATGACAGGTTTCCTGTTTGTGGCATTTTAAATTAAGACGTTACTGTCGCATGAAAAAAGGTAGCTCGTAAAAATAAGTAGCTCGCCACCTATGACAGTGTGTATTTGCGACATTGAGCATGAACCACAAATTTCACTTTTTTCTAGGGTTAGGATAGATAGGGTTAGGGTTAGGTAAATGGTTAAAGTACAGAAAAAGTGAAATTTGTGGTTGTCGCAAATATAGACTCATAGTAGCGAGCTACTTATTTTTATGAGCTACCTTTTTTCATGCGACAGTTACCAGTGTACATTTTTGCTTGATTATTGTCCCTCACCATAGGACTTTTTTTTCTTTTCTGTCTGTCCCAAGGATATCTTCCGAACGGGTTGGCACAATCGCTTCAAATTTTGTGTGGAGGTGTGTCACCTTAATAGGAAGAGATCCGCGCAAGCCATTTCGCCATTTGTGTTCACAGCCTTGCTCTTTGGTTTCAACTTTGTTGTATCATTTACACGTTGGACTGTAGAGGGGAAGTATTTGTTTTTATTTTTATTTTTATTTTGATCTTGATGGTTTTTTGCTCCTTCTGTTGCCTACTTTTTGCTCCTTTTGCTATATTTGATGTTTGCTGTTTAATTGTTTGTCTGTGTTGATAAAGGCGCATTCGCCGAAATATCCAGTAGTTTTGTTTTGTCTCTTGTGAATAAAATAACGTCACTTTGCACTTGTCGTGTAGTTGTTTGTTTGCTGTATGTTCCAGTGACGTTGCAGTCTGTTTCATTTTTCTGTCCTACCTATTTACCTTTCTACTCCATCAGGTCAGGCAAATTCCCTATGCCAGAACAAACACTGGCCAAGACGAATGACGAACCTGAAGTCCTCGGCTGCTTCCCTCTCACTTTGAGAGTAACCTTTATAATCAATATAATAATACTAATTAATCTAACCCAAAAGCTATATAGTACAACCTTCTACTCCTGAAGAACAAGGAGAACACAAAGAGTAACTCCACACCAACGGAACAATAATGAATACACCAAGAGCTTCAGACTCAAACTAAAGCCGCACAAATCTCTACACGAAAAACTTCAAAAGTTTCTACAAAAGACTAAGCGAACTGGAAACTACCGACAATCAACCACAATGAAACAACTGAGATGAAAACACTACTGAAAAACCAAGACTGAATCAACAATTCGCTCCAGTTCACCATACAGACACCAATCCAAAACTGAAAAACAAAAGACCTAAGGGGAGGGGGGACAATTTATTTGGCAAGATACTAAAGTAAGGCCCCTCCTGCACCAAGGCGGTTTCCGGGGCTACTGGGAGTTCCCTTCTTGCTCTAGAACTCCGTACCCGCCAACCTCCCACTTAATAATTAACTAGAAACAGAGAGCGGAGTGTGCGCACAAGATCTGAATCCTAGCACCCTCCTTCCGAACCCGATCCCGACAGAGCCCCCATTATGTCAATCGTAGGGCCATTTTTTCTCCTTCTGTCTGTCCCAAGGATATATTTCGAATGGGTTGACAGAATCGCTTCTAATTTTGTGTGGTGGCGTGCCACCTTAATAGGAAGAGATCCAAACATGAATTTTTAAGGTCACAGTCATGACCTTGAAAACAAACAATCTATTTTTAGCCATATCTCAGGCACTGGTTGACATAGGATGTTGAAACTTGGTGTGAAAATGGTTTGGCTTATGGTGCTTCCGAATATTATGTACTGATCACAGCTGTTCCGTCCCACACAAAATCAAGTTATTTAGTTAAAAGCCTGAATCTAGAAATCTTAGATAAAAACTGTACCAAGTTTTTATCTGTAAAGATATTTTGGCTGTATGCTCTACATAGTATTTCAAATATATTTCTTCCCTCAGATTTATGGTAAAAACTTATTTTTGTGAGCAGTATCAATCAACATATCTAGTAGAAATAATATACTTAGTATCACAAACATAAATAAGATTGCCTATGAGTGAAAATCTAGCAATATCCACTGACTATAAGTAATCTTGTCACATACTACAACATATTCTCGCCTGTTATTTATGAAAAGTTACTTATAGTTAACTAAAGTTTGCTTGAAAAAACTTATGAAAATATAGATAAACTAAATGTTCCTCCAGAAACAGCTGTGTGATCAAGGTCAAGGTCAAGTTCAAGGAGAACGCTGGACCCTGCTTCCGAATTGGTTGACAGAATCGCTTAAAATTTTGTGTGGAGATAAATAGAGAGAGAGAGAGAAAGAGAGAGAGAGAGAGAGAGAGAGAGAGAGAGAGAGAGAGACGAGAGAGAGAGAGAGAGAGAGAGTATTGCGTTGGCCTACACTTAGCCTACACAAAAACAAATATGCTACGGGGTGTTGCAAGTGCGTGGCATTGCTGGTGATGGACATGTCTGCCGCCCGGCGACGCCCTTGTTTGTTTGTTAGTCCGTGATCGGACTATTGCGATGGGCTGGTTTGTCTGTTTGTTTTTAGTCCGTCACCAAGACGGACTATTGCGATGGGCTGGTTTGTATTTTTGTTTGTTTGTTTGTTTGTTGTTGTTTTTGGGGTTTTTTGTGTGTTTTTTTCTGTCTGTCCCAAGGATATCTCCCGAACCGCTTGTTTTTTTGGGGTTTTTTTTGGGGTCTTTTTCTGTCTGTCCCAAGGATATCTCCCGAACCACTTGACCGAATCGCGTCAAATTTTGTGTGAAGGTGTGCCTCCTTAATAGAAAGAGATCGGCGCAAACCATTTTGCCGTCGTGACCTTGACCTTGACGTACGACCTTGAAAACCGAAAATCTATTTTTAGCCATATCTCGGGCACCGATCGACATAGGATGTTGAAACTTGGTATGAAGGTGGTTTGGCTTATGCCCGTTCTGATGATGGCATACCGATCAAGGTCAAGGTCAAGGTCAAAAAGATCGCTGGAGCCTGAAAATTGGAGGGTCATTTTTTCTCCTTCTGTCTGTCCCAAGGATATCTTTCGAATGGGTTGACCGAATCACGTCAATTTTTGTGTGCTGGTGTGTCACCATGAGAGAAAGGCATCCACGCAAAATGTTTTGCTGTCGTGACCTTGACCTTGGTGTACGACCTTGAAAACCGAAAATCGTTCAGGGGCCATAACTCCCACACCGTTAGTGTTAGAGTCTTCAAATTTGGCATGTAGGTACTTTGGCTTATGCCCGTTCTGATGGTGGCATACCGATCAAGGTCAAGGTCACGGTCCGGGAGATCGGTAGGCCTTGAAAGTGGTAGGGGTCTACAAATTGGGTTTTAAGCCATATTTTCCACATTTTTTGTACTTGACAGAAGCGCTTCAGATTGCGTGTGGTACTGTATACCCTAGAGAAGAAAACATCCGAGCATAAATTATCACCATGCTGACCTTGACCTTGAAGTGTGACCTTGAAAACCGAAATTTCCTTCTTTGCGCTATATGTTTCTTCTTCAAGCTGTATCTCGTGAACTAGAAGACAGAATCCCTTCCAATTTTGTGTCAGGATGTGACACTCTACGGGGTGTCGCAAGTGCGTGGCATTGCTGGTGACGGACATGTCTGCCGCTCGGCGACGCCCTTGTTTGTTTTTGTTTTGTTTTGTTTTTCTGTCTTTCCCAAGCATATCTCCCGAACCGCTTGACCGAATCGCGTCAAATTTTGTGTGGAGGTGTGCCACCTTAATAGGAAGAGATCCGCGCAAACCATTTTGCCGTCGTGACCTTGACCTTGACGTATGACCTTGAAAGCCGAAAATCTATTTTTAGCCATATCTCAGGCACCGATCGACATAGGATGTTAAAACTTGGTATGAAGGTGGTTTGGCTTATGCCCGTTCTGATGATGGCATACCGATCAAGGTCAAGGTAAAAAAAAGATCGCTGGAGCCTGAAAATCGGAGGGTCATTTTTTCTCCTTCTGTCTGTCCCAAGGATATCTTTCGAATGGGTTGGCAGAATCGCTTCAAATTTTGTGTGGAGGTGTGCCACCTTAATAGGAAGAGATCCGCGCAAACCATTTTGCCGTCGTGACCTTGACCTTGACGTATGACCTTGAAAACCGAAAATCTATGTTTAGCCATATCTCGGGCACCGATCAACATAGGATGTGGACACTTGGTATGAATGTGGTTTGGCTTATGCCCGTTCTGATGATGGCATACCGATCAAGGTCAAGTCAAGGTCAAAAAGATCACTGGAGCCTGAAAATCAGAGGGTCATTTTTTCTCCTTCTGTCTGTCCCAAGGATATCTTAGTCTGTCTGTCTGTTGTTATTGTTTTCCTTTTCTTCTTTCTTTCTCCCTTTTTTTTAAATGACTTTTGAAAACGAATTTTTGATAGTATGTTTCACGCTAATAGTGTTGTAGTTAGGAATAATGCTCGTTGTTCAGTGTATTTGGATACTAATGTTTATAAAAGTTAGTATAAAAGCAAAGACTGTACAGTAGTAGTAGTAGTAGTAGTAGTAGTAGTAGTAGTAGTAGTAGTAGTAGTAGTAGTAGTAGTAGTAGGTGAAGATGGGGTAAAAAGCCCATGGGCGGGTAAGAACCCCATGCCAATTAACTATATCGGTTTACTTAATTTAGAAAGTAACAATGTTTAGTTTCCCACTTAAGCTTTAGTAGAACTTCATAAAATTAAGCACAGATCTCCATCATCTGAGCTTGCCTCAACTGACCACTAAAAAAAGTAGACTCCCCTCCCCCTCTCCCCTTCTCATCCCACTCCCCCCGCTTGTTGCTGGAAGTGGGGCCTGTTCTTTCCCGGCTGAACTGGGGGGGTTAATGGTAGTCTACGTCTTAACCCAGTGCAAGCTTTAGGTCTTTCCCTTCTGTTTTCTGTAGGTACATGCACCCTCCTATAGTTCCGTCGCGACTATTGCCAGTAGTGCCTATTGGCACCTGCCGTCCTGTGATCGATCCTGATCCTGATCCTGATCTGTTTGCCTAATTGTTTTGTAATATTAGTCTAGTTTTCGTTCCAATGACAGATTGGAAGAATGGGCCCGGCCCAAAATCTTAGTCCTTATGCAATAAAAAATGTTCAGTCTTCACGTCTCTCTGTGTGCCTAAATTCGTATCCTTGTTAACCAGCGGCGAAGCAAAAGCTGGTTAATGTTTTGAGATAATTCTGTTCCTGACTGACTGACTATCTCGAGGGTTTCAAGTGGTTGACTGCTGACGATAATTTGATTGAAAAAAAGTGCAATGAAGGCTTATATCTCTGGAGAATAAGCTAAAACTATGGCTTGGAAATAGGCCTATATTTCTGCTCTTTTTCTTTTCTGTCTTTAAAAAAAAGGGGGGGCGGGGCAAACCCCACGTAAACCCCCTTCCCCCACCCCGATCCGCCTCTGCGTTATAAGGGATTCATACCCAATACGTTCGAACACTAATTACTGTATTATGTAATGAGATCAAGGGACGAACCGATAAGCAGTGTAAGTGGGTAGGTGTGTATGTGGGGAGGAAATCACCACCACCACCACCCTAACATGGCGTTTCAAACCAAATTTATATACAGTGCAAAAAGACCAATTTTTAATTTGATAATGTTCAGGGTTTCTGATTTTCTTCTCTGTTAAGGGGTATTTTATAATGTTCAGGGTTTCTGATTTTCTTCTCTGTTAAGGGGTACGCTCACCCCATAGAGTTCTAAGGAGTATTTTCACCGCCGCGCCGCCGCATTCTGTTTTTAATCTTTGTTTCATAATGTTCAGGGTTTCTGATTTTCAAGTCTCCCGTCTTTTAAGGGGCACGCTCACCCCCTGCTTAGTGTTCTAAGGGGCATTTTCACCCCCAGTTTCAAATTTTAAAGGGAAAAGATGAAATGTAGAACTAGAAGAAATTCCACCACACTTCTTTCGCATGCGGCTATACACACAGAGAGACTGACACACACACACACACACACACACACGCGCACACACACGCACACACACACACACACACACACACGCACGCACACGCACACACACACACGCACACGCACACACACACACACACACACACACGCACCGCACGCGCGCGCGCGCGCGCACGCGCACGCACACGCACACACACACGCACACACGCACACGCACACGCACACGCACACGCACACGCACACACGCACACGCACACTACAGGGTGGTCGGGCAATATAATTATCGTCCTAGACCTGGGACGACCTTTTGATTGCAAGTCTAGGACCAGACGATCCTGAAACACACACACACACACACACACACGCGCACGCGCGCGCGCGCACGCGCGCGCGCGCGCGCACGTACGCGCACACACGTACGCACGCATGCACACACACACGCGCACGCACAGACACAAACACACAGACAAAATCCAACAGATCTAAGGTTATTAATCTCTGATTTCACATGATACAGGCAACACTCGCCAATAGAAGGCGCACATCAAGACTGACGACCTTCAGTTTAAAGGCAAAACAACCGATCCCAGGGATCGGGTCTCGCTAGTCAGAACAGTTCTGCCTCGCAACAAGAAGCCTAGCTGTCGCTCGCAGTGGCTCGCACAACAGGGGGAAAAGAAGGGTAAACCGTCTCTGTGGCATGCAGCGATTCAAATGCAGAGTGTGCCTGGAAAGTTTAAGTTTTACGTCCTCTTTGTCGCGAGACATGTGGGACATTGCTATGAATACAGATGGAGTTAGGATTAAGGTTAGGGTTAGGGTGCGCCTCCTAGTGCGGCTTTAGGTAAGCCTACTACCACGGTGACGTCACTATCAACACCCCATTCAGCCAATTCCTCAACCCACCAACAAGACAATATTTTAATCTTATCTTGATACTTAACAAAACATCGGGACTTTCCTGGTATTGCAGCACCTCCGGGATCACTGATTCCACCATGTTTTTCTATCTATTAATGCCCCACCTGTGCCTATTCCAGGCCGGAGGACATTAAACGGACTTTTCACCAACAAGACAAATTTAATGAGAAACCTTCTCCCCTCTTAACTTGCAAAATCAGTTACAGGAAGTTTTCCTTTTTTCCACGGACCATATCTGAGTGGAATTCCCTCCCACCTGAGGCAGTAACATCGACCTCGGTGGATCTTCAAATCCCGCATATAGGGGAAGACGGGGTAAAAAGCGCATGGGCGGGTAAGAAGCCCACCCCAATTATCTCATGAAATAAAGAAAATTTCAGTCAAATTTGCCCATGAGACGAATGCTAGACATTAACGCTCGTCTCATGGGCAAAATGAGACTGAAATTTGCTTTATTTCATGAGATAATTGGGGTGGGCTTCTTACCCGCCCATGCGCTTTTTACCCCGTCTTCCCCTAATGAACATGGAACCGACAACCCCCCCCCCCCCCCCCCCCCCCCTTTCAGTTTTTTTTTTTTTCCCTGAGGGTGCCAGAATGATCAATTAAATGATCGTGGGCCCCAAAGAGAAGAAGAACAGAGCCCATCCCCTCCCCCCCCACCTCCCCCCACCCCAATCTCCATTCCCCTTTGACCCCACTCATTTAGTCCATCACTGACGCTTCCAGTGTTCCCCAACCCTACTTCCAACCTGACCCATCTTTCGCCGGGCCATAGCCGATCATCCAGGCGGCCAAGGAACTTACTTTGTATGAAGTTATCTTTACTACTTGACCAAAGTCTCCATTATGTTATTATACACAACAGCACCATCAAAAGGATGATGGTGGTTGTCACCTGCAAGAAAAATAAGAAAAATCGCCTCCCACATTGTAGCCATTTACTGGTCATATTCCTGGACTGCTTATTCTTTGACGCATAACAGTTGTTCAATATTTGTATCAACATAAAAGATATGGGTCTTTCCTGGTATGGCTCCCCCCACCTGCGTGCGCATCTCGACCCTTCCAACGGAAGTGTTGCCATCTTAGTCAGATTTGTGTGTAAACAGCATCGATCTGGCATTTTTCAAACAAAGTTACTGACTAAGATGGCGGTCTCCCATAATATGGCATTAGAAGTAGTCCTCCTTCGTTTGTTTGTCCGCCGGATATTATGACGACACGTGGGTACAAGCCATCGCAGTATCTCCAGATCGACCCACTAAGTCTGTCCCGGCATATGTAGGCCTACCTGTTCCAGGTCGGAGGACGTTAAAGGTTTTCATTCACACTTTGAGTTTGACGCTCACAACAAACAGCCACATTTCAAAACCATTTCACTTGTACATTTATGCCGTTTTAGGCAAGCAGGAGGGTAACGCGGTTTTGGGTTCGCATTGTAGAGCGCCTCAGAACGCTTCGCTTAGACAATTTCCCATTGGATAAACACGTAACCATCGCAACGATCTATGCTTTCTGCCAATCTGTCATGGCGGCTTGGCTTTGCAGCGTGTACTGCAACTTGCACGTCCAGCAGGTTTCAGTCGAGCGTAAAATTTGAAATAAGAGGCAACTAACTTCAAATATGGTCAACATCATGTTCCTCCTCCTGTCAACTCGTCTAGATATGAATGGATCATTTCGGATGAGGAGGGGAGTACCCTGAGGCCTCCTTCCCCTTCCCCACCCCTCCATTGCTCTGATCATCCGGGCATTCCTTTGTATTGATTTTTCCTTGGAAGCGAAGGTAAGATGGAGGCTTATTCTGTTTTCGATAAAATAAACACATCTTTTGGGGGGTATAATAAGGTACTCCCAAAAGAAGAGAGCACGTATACAAATGGATGTTATGACTGTATGTGAAACATGGTTTTATCTTAGGCGATATTGTGCAATTTGAAACTGGACGGAGTGTGTGTCACCCAAACTTGTCAGTGTCACACTGAGTGTGTGATGTGTCTGACTTGCATAAGCAGGACTGAGTGAGCACTGCATGGATATCAACTTATCAAGCATGTGTGCGCGTGCGTGCGTGATCGAATGTAAACATTTCTGATTTTGTGAATCTGCTAAATCTGCAAGAATAATTCATCAGCAATATGTGTTGCATCCTTCTTTTTTCATATCAATAACTGAGTTGCTTATAAACTGTTAATGAACATGGAATTGATTTGTTTAAAAAATGGGGATTAGGGATGCTGTTCTTCTGGGTATATACCCCCTTAATTCTCTCTTTTCCTACCCCCCCCCCCCTCCCCCACACACACCTCCCACATTCTCTTTCTCCCAGCCCCGGTTTCTAGTCTTAATTTGTTTTATTCTCATTCTTGTTTTTACTCCTCCCCTAGTGTTCTTTTGATGGCTGTCTAAGCAGCTTATTCCTTCCCATTAAGCAGTTAAGTGAGCCCCCTCCCTCCTCCCCTCTTTCCCCTATCCCTTTCACAGTTTCAGACACACCAAGCCATTTATTTACCCCCCTGTCTTCCCATTTTCCTGTTCCCTGGTCCCTAAAGGGCCTGCTACGCTACATGCAATCCGACCTCAATGCGATGCGATTGTAACAATGTGAGGCATGATTCGCGTGCAATACTTCCCAGTTCCGTCTAAAAATAATTCTGTTATTTTCACTCACTATGCTCAAGTAGACCCAATACATGTGAATCATGACTCACATCGTCAAAATTGCATCGCATTGAAAGTGAATCGTATGTAGTGTAGCAGGCCCTTAAGTCCTTAACTTGCATGACTATAAATGTCTGTAGCATAATAATATGCCTGAATGCTTCTAATGGAAACATTGGCTTTGGAAGTTCTCTGCTGTTATGTGTTTGACATTGACTGTCTCTTGCAGAGTATTGCTTGCTCAGGTGCCAGCCAACAAGATACATTGTGTGCTGCAAGGTTACTGAGTGAGAGGTCGGAAATAGTGCACAGATCGGTCCAAATATCATCACCCACTAATCCGCACTGAGACCATTTCTCGCCTGGAGAATTACATCCCCTTGCCCTGACGCTAAACGAGTGAAAGTTTGACTGAGTCGTCCCCCTTTTATCAAAGAACATTTGTTTTGAAAAGGTAAGTGTATGAGCACAAGCTTGTTGTGTGGGTTTTGAGTTGTGGTGGAAGTGGTGGTGGTGGTGGTGGGGGTGGTTAGTGTCTTGTGGTGCACTTGTTGTCTTAGGGGATTCATGGTACTTCTCTCTCTCTTGTGCACTCGGCACTGGTCTGTTTTACACTGCTCATTGCATGTTAAGGGTCACCACAAAAGAAAAACAGTTGAGTAAAATTATGTGTTTGGATGTTTATTTTTTATTAAAGACCCACCATGTCACGTGTCAAAATCATGGTTTTCACATGTTTTCCCTCTTATGGCTGGTAAGAAATCTTAAGAAATCTTCCAAGGATAGGAGGGAATGTGACACGTGACGTGGGGGGTCTTTAAGGTGGAATTTGGCTTTATTTGTGTGTGTGTGTGTATTTCTTGTCTGTTTGGTTGTCAAACTGTGGTCAACAATTTTGTATTAAAACTAAACCTCCAATTGTCAGTTACAGAAAAGAAGAAGAAATATTTAGGGCCCCATCGCCTGTTGGCTGTAGATTGGTGACTTGATCGTTCAATGGTTCTAGAGCTTAGTGTTGGAAGGCGGTGCCCAACCCTTTCCTTCCATCGCCTTAACCTCCTCAAACCAAAGTCATATACTCATTTACACATCAGTGGAGGGGGCAGTGAGTGGATGCCTCATGCCTCCATGCGGGGAGCTGGATGACCCCGCCCCATCCACGAGTCTCTCCCCGTGGGGATACCGTGAGAGTCTTTCGTAAAAATAGTTCCCCCACCTTCTTGAAGTTCTGTGCTTCACTGCTTGTAACTTCCTAGATAATCTGCCACTTTATTTGACTCTGCCTTTTGCCTTTGCTTTCTATCATCTACTATCTTTCTGACTAAGTTATTGGCCCATTTGTCTGCCTTTTAAAAAATTCTTCCAAATAATTTTTCTCCTTTGAGCTCCTCCAAAATTGTACGCAACGGGGAGACCACTGAAAACTGAAAACCGGACACTTGCGTACCTTACCCATTATGGCCATATGGCCTGGGAATGCATAATAATAATAACACATCGGTGGAGACAAGGGACATAGGAGTAAAGTGTCTTTCCCAGGGATGCATGACAATTACAAACTTTCCTTCCACTGCCTTAACATCCGCCAGCCAAAGTCAGATGCCCATCGATGGAGACAAGGAAAATAGGAGTAAAGTGTCTTTCCCAAGGATGTATGACAATAACAAACTGAGAAGGAATCTCCGACTTGCAATCTTTTAGATTATGAGACAGCAGTTTTAAATTCTGCTATCATCAAGCAAAAAAAAAAAAAATTGCAACAGAATGGTTTTCTTTTCTCCGGCTTTTGTGTTGTGATCCTTAGCATGTGTTGAGGTTCGTTCGATTCTTGTCATTTCTTTTTCGTATTATGGCTGAAGTTTACTTTTGTTCTTTTTTGTTTGGGGTGGTCTATGTATTCATACTGTCTAGTTGAGCGCAAGTGCTGTATTTGTTTTAGTTAACCTGTGGGATCTTGTTCACAGCTAAAGCAAAGTTTGCCTGACTGACTGCTTGCTTGTGCCACACTCTGCCGTGCTGTGCAGTGCAGTGCATCACTGTCATCATCACTACCCTCCCCCCCTCTTCTTTCTCTTCTGGTGGACTCTTCCAAAGGGAGTGAAGCCATGCGGCAGGACGGACTCGTGCAGGTAGCCATCATGACGCTTCCCGTTTTCCGCTGATTTTCCTCCCCTGCACCTTCCTTTTGATGTTTATGTTTTTGGTTGTTTTTTCCCCCACTCGCACCCTGTTTTGACCATTGGCCTTTTGGGTCATTTTTTCCTCATTCTCCATTTTTACCTGGCTGTGTGTTGAATTGTTGTGATTGTTGTTGTTGTTTTCACAAATTAACCTGCTTAGCATGTGAGTGTTTTTATTTACTAATTTCAGCAATGTTTTTTTGTTTTTTCTTTCTTTTTGTTATTCAGATTTTCCTGTTTGATTTTCCTTGCTCGTTCTTCCGTTTTGAACAGATTGGTATATTGATGCTATGCTTTCCAGCATATTAAACAGTTTATGATCAGCATTGTTGATTCTTCTAAAATTCTTCTTGGGAAGGAAGGTGGCAGAGTGGTTAAGATGTTCGCCTGCCAATTTCTATGCGTGTCAGTGACCCGGGTTTGAATCTGAGACTTGCCCTTTCTTTCTAGTTCAACAGGAAAATCGACCTGAAAGTTGAGTCCTTCGGATGGGGACTTAAAGCTAGTCTGAACTGCGTGCTTTACGCACATAAAATTCCCAATGCAGTTAAAAGTCGGCAAGAGCAAGGAGAAATCCCACTGCCTGGTATGACCAAATTGATAGCTAAGTTTCCCAAATCAGTCCCCACCCCCTCCTCATTCCGCCCCCTCTCCTTCCCAAGAATAATAAAAGGAATGGCGCTGCACTCATGGCAACGTGCTCTCCGGGTGGGAGCAGCCCAAATGTCACAGAAATAAGTCTCTGTGTCTAGAAGTAGAAATACCAAATTACCAAATAATCAAACTAAAATAATTGAGAAATAATATAATAGTAGTAATATGGGAAATAGAATGAGTGTGGTATACCCTGTGGGCCTACTGACCAGTAGTTTACTTCATTTAAATCTTAAGTGAAATCCTTACCGCTTTAAGTAGAAAATGACGATGTTTGATTTATTATGGGCATAATTATTCTGAGATAATGTGTTTGTAACAGAAATTCCATGCAGTAGCAGACCTGTTTACCCCCTACACAAGTCTTGAGTAGTGCGGATAGCTGAAATGAGTAGTTTTGGTGCACAATGTGTAGTTTTATCAATTAAACCATCAAACGATGTTCACTGAAAATGAGTAGCAAGAAATTCAAGAGCATTTTATTAAATTTTGAAGAGTAGTAGACATCCACATTGAGTAGAATACTACCGGTACTCGAAAAGAGTAGAGTAAACAGGTCTGCAGTAGCCTACTTTGTTTATACAATACTTCATTAGGCCTTTGCATGTCTAAGCTCTTTATTTTCATGGCAGTTGAGTATTTCCAGGTTGTTGTTGTTGTTGGCTTACCCTGGCTAAGAGACTCCAGGGATTTTCCCATTAGCAGAAACACTTGAACACTATGGTACAAGTGCATCAGCTATGGATGAGAACATTATAAGTGTGACCGTTTTTTTTACTACCCTGCCATGTATGCAGCCATATTCCATCTTCGGGGGATTTTGATGATGTTATGCTGGAGCTTGTCGTGGCCAAAGACAAATCCCCGCATAGCCATGCATAGCATAACAACATTTTGATGTAGCCTTGGTGTTCTAGCCTATGTCAGTAGATGATTTTCAGAAAAAATAGGGGAGAAAACTTAGTGAAAATTAGAGTTGTTTACTTCAACCAGAGAGGGACAAACCATAGCAACCATGGCGTCAAAGAGATAAACCAGGTGTGAGTGAGCGACTTGCAAGCAAGTCGCTCACTCGCAAACAATTTTTAGAGAAATAAGGGGTGATTACAAGTGGTCACAAACTGATCGAACTTTGCAAAATGTGACGTAAATATAAATGAGGACAATTTTTAGAATGACGCACTGTGCTCTTTGTCATGTCCGTCTAATCAAACACACGAGGTGACAGCTACTATTAAGCCAATGTAGCTTCCTTTTGTCCCCACTCGGTTAGGCGGGATCATTCACACACGCCTTGAAATTACTCCCCTTAATTATTTCCGAACAATTCCTGTTGGTCTGACACAGCCTTAAGCCAATCCAGGTTTTTTTTTTTTTTCTTTCTTGTTTCCAATTTTCAGTTTGAAACTGTCGATTTTACATTTGATATGGAAAAGTACATTATGTATCATATTGTTTGGACTGCAGGGCAATGCCTTTTAGTATCGTATCATTAGTAGGACTGCTAATATAACTATAAGGTGCGCTTTACATTTGATATGGTAAAGTGCATTATGTAGCATATTGTTTGGACTACAGGGCAATGCCTTTTAGTATAGTATCATTAGTAGGACTGCTAATATAACTATAAGGTGCGCTTTATAGTCAGAAAAATACGGTAGATTCAAAAACATCACGTCACATACTGTACAAGCTGATGTGGTGTCAATCACACTGTGATTTATGCAAATGTGTTTCCTTTTCGCCAGCTTAAGGCATAGCTCAGTCCCACAGGGTTTGGTGGTGTGGGGATGGCTAATACTAATAGCGTTAGAACATGCACCAAACCCATCGGCAGTACATCACCTACTGACAGCTGTGTATTATCAGCATTCTCCAACTGACAAAAGCCGGGATCCAGGGCGTGATTACTGTGTAATCAGCCCTTTGGCTAACGCACAGCCAATCATTCCTCAGGGGCGGATCAGATTAGAATGTTAAAGATGCATTGGAGGCCTCTTGGGATCTCGAATAAGATGTAAATGTATTATCTTCTTTGCTTTTCTAAGCTAAACACTCTGCCTTGGAATAGATGATTTTCGGTGGAAAAAAACTGGGGGAGAGCACTTTGTGAAAATTAGAGTTGATTACCTTGACTTACTCAGTCAAAACTATGGCGGCATGGCGTCGAAGCTTGAAACCGCAGGATGCCAGTCAGCAACTTGCAAACATTCTTTTTAGAAAAATAAGGGGTGGCCAGTTGCTACAAAGTGATAGAACTTGCAAACTGTGACGTAAAAATATAAATCACATCAAAATTAGAATGACGCACTGCGTTCTACATACTGTGTCTCCTCAAACGCACGAAGCGAGGGCTGGGGATTTACCTGATGGTAGAGTAGCTTCCCCTGTTTGACTGATTGAATTAGGTGAGATCAGTCCCACACACCATGAAATTACTCCCCTTAATTATTTCCAAACAATTCCTATTGATATGAGGTACATGAAATTGAAGGTGTGTAGGCGAGGTGATCGTGAGCCCCGTCATTTTGTGTAGGAGGGGGAGGCAGTTCCAGGACCTTTACAAATTACAAACACCCCCTACCCCTCACCACATACTCACACCTTCCCCAGATCTGCCTCTGATACCTGCCCAATGAGCCCTTTGGCTAACGCTAGCTGATCATTCTGTGCTAAATGGTAGTTATGACTACAGTGGAACCTCCCTTTTAAGACTTCCAATTATAAGACTCCCTCCCACATAAGACCTACTTCTCTGAGACATGCCCTTCTTTGTAAGTATTAAAATTACCTCCCTTATAAGACCCTTCCCTTATTAGACCTCATTTTGGATGATTTTTGAAGGTCTTATAAGGGAGGCTCAACTGTATTACTATTAGATTTATATATTTTGTGGTTGGGTGTATGTTTGTTGATGAGACCTCTTGTTTATTTATTTATTTATTAAAACATAGTACAGTATTTATTAATTCATTAATTTATTAAAATGTTGTACCCTGGCTAAAAGACTCCAGGGATCATCCCAACAGCCGAAGCACTTGAACACTATGGACCAAAGGCTTATTAAAATGTTGTTGTACCCTGGCTGAAAGACTCCAGGGATCATCCCAACAGCCGAAGCACTTGAGCACTGTGGTACAAATGAACCAGCTAGGGATGAGAACATCATGTGTGTGACCGCTTTTGATTACCCCACCACATGGGCAGCCACACTCCGACTTCGGAGGATTTAGGAGACTGACAATGTTATGCTAGGAGCTTGTCATGGCTAAAGACAATTCCAGCATAACTATGCAGAGCATAGCATTTTGATGTAGCCTTGGTGTTCTAGCCTATGTCAATTGGTCTGACAGCCTTCAGCCAAGGCGTATTTATTAAAATATAGTAGAGAACATTTCTTTTTTAATCATTAAAAAGCCCCAGTTTTCATGGGTTCTTTGACTGGCAGTATGATCTTATTATTATTTATCTTTATTTAGATTTGTGCAACTTTATTTTCCCCACTGGCTTCAGGTAATGGAGCACGATTCTTTCTTTATTCCTTTTTAAATGTACA